>JABUQX010028754.1:5000-10000 GCA_015478945.1 Trachelipus rathkii | reverse complement strand
CAGAATATCCCAGAAATCGTACTCTCTTCAACATTACCCTCAGATGGATCATATGTCACAACCAAACAAATTTTAAACTTTTCAAACTTAAATTTAACCTTTAGACTTTAGTACTCACACACACAATCTACCATAGCTCTCTACCACAATTCACTCATCAGAATTGCAAATCCTTCTATCCCCTCTCATTACTTTCCACAGCAATACAAACACATTTCACACAACACCACTATTTTCACAGTTTCCTTTCATCTTTGTTCAGTCACAGCGAGCAAATCAAATTTTGGCCCTTTCTAAAATCACATCCATCACCTGCTCTCCTCATCTCTCAACATTTTATTCTCTGACATTTCATTACAGATGATTCATACATTTTCGCCGAGGGATAGAAGGCCGCTACGGCGATCACGACCTTCTCGAGGCATGCATTAGGCATTCCTGGCAAAAGATCAGTGGTAGTAGGCAGCCAACCTAATCCCCCGTCCCTTAGTAGCCTTCTACGACACGCAGGACATAAGATGTGGACAATTTTTTCTCCCTTCACGTATAGATATAAGGGATAGGCGATGTCTGTAAGATGTTGTCTAGAAGAGGGGTGTGGATATAAGTATGTGTATATGATATGTTGTCTGGAGGATGAGTGTGGATATGCACGCATAACAGAAAGGCGAACCATTAGGCACTGGAATGTCATACATACCATAAGCAAAATGGTATATATATATTATATATATATATTATATATATATTTATATATATATTTATATATAATATATATATATATATATATATATAATATATATATTATATATATATATATATATATATATAATATTATATATAATATAATATATTATATATTATATATATAATTATATATATATTATAATCTATATATATATCCTATATTATATATTATATATATAATATTTTTATTATTATTATTATTATTATTTTATGTTTATTATTATTATTATTATTTTATTATTATTTATTATTATTATTATTATTATTATTATTATTATTATTATTTTATTATTATTATTTTATTATTATTATATTAATTATTATTGAGTTTAATATTCCAATTCTTATATTTTTTTTGTTAAATTAATCGCAAAAAATTAATCGGCGAATTTGACCGATGACGATGACGATTGAAAAAAAATATGCCGATTTTTTTGCGATGACGATGACGATTAAACGTCCCATTATTAATATATTATTTATATATATATATATATTTATTATATTATATATATATATATATATTATATATTTATATAACTATATATATATATATATATTATATAGTGGTAGAAGTGGTAGAGGATGTGTGTGGATCAAATCTTTACTGAAACAAATGATTGAGAAAATGAGAGAGAAGAATAATTGTATTTAGTTTTTCTGGGTTTGCACAGGCGTACTGATAGGATTAATAGGGAGGCTCTATGGCAGGTGTTGGTGGTAGGCTTCTGAATGGAATCAAAAGTATGTATGACGATAATGAAGTGTGTAAGAATAAATGGAGTTAAAATAGATTGGTTTAATATTAAATATCGGGTGAGGCAGGAATGTGTTGTCTCCTTGGTTATTCAATTTGTATATGGACTGGGTTATGAGAATTAGAGGTGGGGGTGACTGGGGAAGGTGTTAGATGATGGAGAAATGGAGAGAGTGGAGGGTGCTATCTATTATATACGGTGATTTCTTTTTGTGTGGCAAATCTGAAGAGAGTGAGAGGATTGATAGAGTGATTTGTCAGGGTGTGTAAAAGGAGGGGTTGGATGTAAATCGTAGGTAGAGTAAGGTTATGGTTGTGAGGAGGACAGTCCTCCGTGTGAAGTTGTTGGATGGTGAGTAACTGGAGCAAGTGTCTTGAGTTTAAATATTTAGGATATATGTTGGATAAAAAGGGAACGGGGATGATGGTGTTGTAGTAGGAAAAATGTGAATGGCAGGAAGGTGACTGGTGCAATTAAATTCTTGGTGGATGTAAAGGGACCAAGTCTTAAGTGCGCTAGGGTTTTGCACAGTAGGGTATGTTGTTACCTGTGTTACTATGTTATAGTAGTGAAAACATGGTCTGGAATAAGAGGGTATAGATTAAAGTACAGTGTGTTCAGATGGACAATCTTAAGGGCGTGTTAGGTGTGAGAAGAATTGATAAAATGAGGAATGAACGCATTGAAGGATGATAGTCGGCTTTGTTAAAGCAGGTGTAGTGGTGTGTGTGCTGGGAATTCGACCGCTGGAGATAGAAGAAAAAGTGGATTGAGTCAAGTCAAGGAATACCTGGAGGAGGAGGAATGTGGGTTTGGCAGAGGCGAGAAAGAAAGGTGCATAATATTTGTGAAGGGGGTATGGTTGTGGCCACCTGGGCCAAGGAAGGAACCCTACATTGACGAGATTCCATAGTGAGGGTCCGTCGCTGTCCCGTGAAGCTCTAGGGTGGATTTTCTGACTAGGCGAGTTCTCACCTAAAGGATAAGGGGGTGGGTAAGGCTGGCGTTGCTTCTACTACTTTCCAGTTTCCAGTGCATGTGTTGCACCTTATCCCCAGTCTTGGGAGAGGCTGGTGGGTGGATGATCAGGGTTTGGGTCAGTTCAAAATTTTTCGACCTACGCGACTTCGGCCTCTTGAAACTTACGCGACTTCGACTCCATCTTGGAAAAAATTTTAGACTCCAACTCCATCCTAGTGAAAGTGAAAACTTCACGGACTAACTCCATAATTAATTTTCCATTCCCTTTCAATAAAAGTTTAAAAAAACGGTAATGAACCATTTCTCGCTAACTATTCTAACTAACTACACAGACACATGTCATGGGGGGGCTCACGGCAAATCAGTTATTGTGGCTTCTTAGATTGCATGTGTGTAAAACGTGTGAATTCTTCACTATTAAGTAGTTACGCCATACAATGGATTTATTTCACCATCCCCCAATTTTTAAGATAGCTAAAATCTTTTTTACTTAGACTGTGTCCACTTGCAGTTAGTAGTTACTCGTAGGCTCGCGAGCAACGTGTTGCTCTGCTTACCGTTCTAATGTGGCTCGCGTCTGGCGACTCGCATATTCAGATTTAATCACGTTTATTGAAAATTAAATAGTTTAGAAATCATATATATATATATATATTATATATATATATATATATATATATATATATATATATATATATATATATTATATATATTATATAATATATTATATATATATAATATATATATTATATATAATATATATTATATATATATATATATATATATTATATATATATATATAATATATATATATATCAACTGATCTATGGTCTTCTGCCCTTAAGGAACTATGGGGAGTCTTTTGTGGTAGCGCTTGACATATCTAAGGCTTTTGACAGGGTGTGACACACATCGCTACTCTCTAATCTTACCTTCCTTTGGATTCCACTCCTGCTTTGCTTACTTCTTGTTCAGTTTTCTTTTTCGCAATTTCAGCTCTTGTTGATGGAGCAACCTCTTTCTCCTTTTTATTAATTTGTGTGTTCCTCAGGGTTCTGTTTATCTCCAACTTTTCCTACTTTTCATCAATGTCTTCTTATCTGGACTTCTAACTCTGTTCACTCTATGCTGATTCAACTCTCCATTCCTCCACTCATTTCAAATGTGCTCCTCGTTTGTGTTTAGAGTTGCCTCTCGTCTACAGTTTTCCTATTCAATTCTTGCCGATCTGGACGGGATTTCTCAGTGAGCTAATGGCAATCTTGTGAAATTCAACTCTTTAAAAACTCAACTTCATGTCTCCCTCTCTAAAACACCTCCCGAACTTTCTATCCTCTTCGACATGCTCCTAATGTCTCACCTGTAAATAACATAAACCTTTTTGAACTGAACATAAATAGTGAATTGTCTTGGAGACCTCATACAAATCGGTTCAGATTGCGTGAATTTTTTTCTTCTGCTCAGTTACTCCTGTTATATAAGGGTTTTTTCGCCCCTGTATGGATATACTGTTCTTACATTTGGGGGTGGATCCGTTTCCTCACTCCTTTAAGACAGGGTTGAGGCTAATGCTAAGAGGCTTATAAATTGTCCCATACTTTGACTCTCCTGACATTCTTTGTCTGCAACGTGAAGTTGGCGCCCTATCTCTTTTATATAGGTGTTACAACCACCACTGCGTCGCCCTCGTAACAAATGAGGTACCTTACTCTCACATGAATATTGTGTGAATTTTGGAGACTCAAGGATCTACTCGTTTGTGTGCTCCTTTCAGCCACATCTGTTTTGGTGGAACTCCTGCCTTTAATCCATTTTTTCCTGCAATATTCAATCTTCCCGCGTCTGCGCTCACCTGAGGGAATTGCATTAGGCAAGAGACTGGGTGGGTTTACTTTCCTTTCCTTCTATTTCCCCCCCCCCCACCTGTGATGACAAATACGCGGTTTGAGAAGACGTTAAGGAGTAGTGGACTGTATATAAATTTTTGGTTTTGTTATGCACGATTCGGTCACACATTTTCCCAAAAAAACCCTCCATTCAATTTGCTTCTTTTATAGTTCGAATAAAGGTTATTGAAAGGAGGTTTCTTAGCCAATATATATGTAAGGGAGATGTGAATGACTGGGAAGGAATCAGTCACTCGCGTACTTTACACTCTATTAGAAGGGGAAAGAGAAGAATCAACAGCAGACCCCTGAGGGGGGTCGAGAACACCACCTGCGCCCCCCGAGATCGGCATGCTACGGCCTCAGAGACTTGACATAGTGCATCAAAGTACCTTTAGACAGAAGGAAGTGAGAGATGAGCATGCAACAGGGGGTGAAGTAAAAGTTTCGAAGGAAGCGAGGGAAGGGGTTAATTTTGTAGATGTTCAAACTAACAAAAAGAATGTTAGTGCCTAAATAGACTACGGTGTTTGTATAGTTAGAGGGGTTGTCCGATTCTACTTTAAACGTGTGAGGTTAGATCCCATTCCTTGGTGTGATCACAGATTTGATGGGACCTCATTTACAC
>JABUQX010028753.1:0-33456 GCA_015478945.1 Trachelipus rathkii | reverse complement strand
ATATATATATATTTATAAAATTATATATTTATATAATAATATATTAATATATATATAAAAATAATATAATATATATATATAATAATATATATATATATATATTAACTATATTAAATATTATATATATATAATAAATATATATATATATATATATATATAGTAATATATATATAATATATATATAAACTTATATATATTTTATTATATATATATACTATATTATTATTATATATTAACTATATATATATAATGTATATAATATATTACTATATTATATATTATATATATATAAGTATAATATATAATATATATATATACTATATATTATTATATACATTTATAATATATATATAGTGTGATATATATATTATAAATATATATTATTATTAATATATATATATATATAATAATAGTTATATATATATATAATATTATATATATATATAAATATATATATATAATATATATATATATATATATTACAATTAATTAAATATGTAATATATATGTACCAAATATGTACCAAACCTTTGTTATATATATATAGTATATATATACAAATGACTTTCAATAAAAAATATAATCTCTTTATTTAATTATTCAGATTATATCTTACTATCTGCACATATCTACCAACCTGTACCGGTTATGCTTTTTCTCTGTGATATATATATATACTTATTTTATCAAAAATAGGGTAAGAAACTAATTAAATTTTCTGGGGAATTTTATTATTATCGCAAAAATAACTGTTCAAATCAAATTGTATTAAAGACCCAATATATATATTCATATAAATTATATATACTAATAATATATATATATATAATATAGTATATACTTACATATATACTATCCGATGGCTAATTAAATATTATATTATATAGGTATTATATATTATATATATATAAGGTAAACTAGGATATATTAGATCTGAATTTAATAAGCGTGATAAATATATTATATACGCTCGATAATATTTGAGCGAAATTATAATCTCAGATATTATATTTTTATTTTTTATATTATTATACCCAAATCTTATGGGTTGTCTATTGACAATAATTGTTTTCAGTATAGGGAGATACTCAATTATCAGCATTGATTTCTTTCCTACAAAACTCCGTTATCTGGGATGGCTTTATGTAATAGGCTAATGAATCTCTAACTTTTATTCTCATAAGGTCCTTTATGTACTATCAACTAATAAGTCTCTTAAATACCTGGCTTTTATGATGAAACTACTATTTGTAGCTATATTATCGTAAACACTTCAATGTATTAGCAGGGAGGCATCTTTATAAATGATGTGGGTCTTATATAATGAACATTCTTTCTTTGCATAGTTGTGCCTATTCTGGATGAATGGGCAATGATATTTCTTTTACTTGGTCTAGTTTATACAAGGCACTAGTTCGACGATAAGTCGGTGGTTCCAAAGTAACGTCACGGAAATACTAGTTTATACTTTGGCTCCTGGACTCAGGTATACAAGTTGGGAATATATTTGCCAATATCTGATCGACATTGGTATTTCGCATAAGTAGAACAGGCCCCGTCCTGCCTTTGTTGAATTAGAAAGGGCAGCTACATAGCCACATGGCTGTAGTCTTGTTTATCTCTGTGTGTCTCTCTGGTAACCTGTTTAGCTCTTAGCACATTATAACCATTGGGTTGAATATTCTTTCACCAATTTTGCTAAATGGGGAAAAAAGCGTACCTTTTCCTTTCACTCACTTTTTCTGTCCTTAAACAGGCCCTCCCATGTATCGCTGCCAGCGAGGCATTGGTGAACATGTTGTAAGGAACAAAATTAATAAAGGATTAATACTTAATCCTCCAATGTTAGTTTAAATACAATTTTACGTCTTAGTATGAACCTGTATAATGATCATATAAGGATCGCTTTTGATGAAGTGGTAATATTATATCATACTATATAAGTATATATTTATAATTTGACTTCTTTAATAAGGAAGTTATATTGAGTAAGGTGGTATGTGGATTATTTTTATTTTATTATTTTTATTATTTTTAGTGAGTTTTCTACTATTAATATTAAACCCATTATTCACACATTTTTCCTAAATTCTATAGTGGACATTATTTATCTAGTTCTTTATTATGAAGGTTTTTATCTATCTGGCTATACAGTGAAAAACCAATAATAAGTTTGATTATAATATATCATAGATAGGTAAATCATACCATTATCTGATTCTCTTAAATACCTAATGCTATATATATTATCATTACAAACGTTATTATATATATATAAATATAGTAGTATATATATATCATATATATATATAATAATTTATCATATTGTATAGGTGTTTACTTAACTCAAATAATATCACGGCGGGTATATATATATTTATAGTAATATTATTATTTATTTTACCTTGTTTTTATATATGAACTATAATTAAGTGGTGTGGTGAGAAACTGTATATTTATATTATTAACGAATCATAGTTCCACTATTACTATACTTATTATGCTAGCCGTATATAATATATATATCCTAGATCTGTATATATATCATATATCTATATAATATTATATTTAGTATTATTATGCGGATAGTAATTTAGATAATAAATCAATCTTTGTTTTTTAACATGCTATGATAATTTGATCAATGGGAGTATACTAATAGAACCGTGTATTTATGAACTTTTTATGCAAGTATATATATATATGCCATATTATGTAATACTAGGTATACCTATAATATACAAAAATCATCATACGGTGCCAGGCATTTATCTTTTTCTTCATTAATCGTATTTAATTCGTAATTAATTCTTCTCACTAACCTCTGATGTACTCTGAGGTAGTAATAACTGAAAGGAAAGTGTGTTATATTTCTCTTTCTACCGGTCTATGTATGTGTAGCATTATGGTATTTAACAACTAACTCTCCCATATTCTCATATACTGATAATTCACCATCAGGTCATTCATGTGTTCCTACGAAAAGTAAATTCTTTGCTATGTATAATCAGGGAAATATATATGTGAACAGCATTAGTTGAGTTTATATATATATAATGTTTAACCATATACCTAATTAATCTGTCAGAGAGTGTCAATAAATGCCTTTTGTGATTATAGTATATTATATGTTCGGTTCATTCAAAAAGGGAACATTCTTATTATTTACTTAAATATCAATAGTACAGTGGTTTTGAATTGCAAAACGAACTTGACGAAAATATTTGATCTATTATTTAAAAACTCGGAAAATGTGTAACGGTGAAATGTAATATATAGTAGAATCCACAAGTGAAGCGGGAAAAACTATAATATATCATTGTTGTCTCTATACTTGGACAAATTTTTGATTTCGTGAAGGGATTGAAATATATCTTCTTTCCATTTATGTAATTTTATGGATCCGAACTGATCATCTATATATAATATAATATATATATATATTAAACCTATATATATACTCTATTAAATTATTATTCCTAATGTACAAAATCTTAGTATTGATTGTAGGAAGTACTTTAACAATTATTATTGTACAATGATATTTATATTTTTAACTCATTTATATATTAGTTTATATCTCTCTAAAATAGCAATAATAAGGTACTATATAATATCTATATTCTCTTCATAAATTTTCTGAAGTTTATAGTTTCGGAGTTTAACTAATAATAGTTTCTTATCCTATTAACACTTAGTTTAACTTCAATCTAAGAATATAGACTTGGTTTAGCTACTTTAATAGGGTCCCTTAAAAAAATGATTGGTTTTAAGGCATATAATTATATCATGTATAGTTAGGCTGATCATAATATATATATATATTTGTCCGTCATTAAAATAAAAATATAGCGAGTAATGGCAGTGCCGAATATTTAAAACCAACGGGCGGCTCCGGTTTCCGGGGAAACGGAGGAACTTTGCGTCTGCCACAATCACTATCGCGGAGCGCGTTCGTTGCTGGGGAGCCAGCCACAGAGCAATGAGAGTAACCGAACCATAGGGATGCCCCGGAGGCGAGTGGGTTAGTTCACAAAAAGGAGATGGGAAGCCAGTTGTGTTCTGCGTTCGCTTTTATAGTGCCATCCTGAGACATTTGGCAGAGGAGTGTTTCCGTACAGTCCTCTATTTCTAACGCAGTTTCAAGGATTCATCAGAGGGTGGGAAAGGTGGTTATGGAAGGATCTTTAACATGATTGCCCCAGGGTAAAAACACGAAGTTACTTTCCACCCACAATAAGACAGACATGTAGGGAAAAAAAGATCGTTATGGGGGGATTAAATAAATAAAATTTGTCTCCTCAAGAGATGGATGAGGTAAATAAGAGGAAGAAATAGACGATCCGGGGGTGAACAGGAATGTTGGGTCTTGATAGCTTGATGCTGAAGAATTTGAGTGAAAATGGCATCTCTGATAAAGTTTAATAGGTTAGCGGTAAGTTACAAGTGGTCGTAGACACTGAGCGTATGTCTGATTGAGCTGTTTTTTTTTCTTTTGGAGACCCAACTTAAGTTTGTAAGACGAGCGGTAGATATCGAATGTGGGCGTGGTGACAAGCCTTGAGATCTCAATACTGACTATACCCCTTTTCCAAACGCTGCATCGCTAAAATCAGATATCGATATCTTTTGGCGAAAAAAGGGGCACTAGGGAAATACCTTTTATCGGCAGAATCTGATGGGGATAATACACAAGGATATGAGATTGACGGTCTAAGGTGATCTCAACAAGAGTGTTGATCTCATCAAACATAATCCTGGAGGTCACTATGATTACATTAAGTAATGGACATTGAATTTTCTGGTCTTGTAGGACTTAAAGGAAGGAAGTAATGGTTAGGTTTATGATTTTTGGGGTTTCTTATATTGCTTACCGGAAAGATGACTATTAGGGAGTGGTTAAATGGCGGCCATAAAAAAGTTTTTATTATCATTAGGGAGAGATGGGAATCCATATAGACTGAAGTTCAATATTTAAATTTCTGAATGGACAGACCCGTAGTGGACAGCAGTGATAATGGTATCGATCGTCTGTGATACGAGACAGCAAGTGTAGTGCCCGTAGAATGTAGCGATCATGGAAATAGGCATCCAACTAGAAAGGAATTCAAGTAAACATGTATAAGGTACTATTCTCCAAAGGTAACTAATGTTCTTGGTTTTTCTCTAGTCACGCCGGATATTTACCTTCAGCTAAATACATCTATTTGACATCCATTGTGCTTGTCTAGATTCATTTCTCGGTATACCGCCTTAGCTCATATCTTTAGAAGACCTTTTGGAGGGTGATCATTCGATGATAAGAATAACTGCTAAACATTGGCTGACACTACACCCGGCTTGTGTGCTGATATGTTCTGGGCTTCTTTCAGCTGATTGCTAATAGTGGATAACTGTTTACCTTGAGAATTATTCCCTTTTTTCCAAAGTGAAATTTTGGTCACTCAATTATAGGCGCAAGGCCACAATTTGTTATTTCCTTACGGGACGACTGTTGTTTGCAGTGATTAACCAGTTCTAGTAAGGGTCCTTTGGAGAGAAAGGCTTGAAGGAATGGAGGTCAGATGACGAAAACACTTCACAGCTGTGCTACATCAAAATCATCCCTGGTCTCCAGGTTTCATAACCAGTTGAGATTGTTACCTATATGAGTTGGGCATTAGGGCTAAGAGCTACTATCGGTTTTTCAATCGCCCTTGTAAATCAGCATAGAGGTAACTAATTAATTCTTCATTCAAGTTCATTAAAAAATTGTTTGCTGTTTTTGGTTAGTAGGTCAGGGTCGTTGAAGAAGGCCTGCTAAATTCTCTATTGAATCGAAACTTTCTTTAATTTGAGTAGAAGTGTGCTATGAGATGTTATATTGGGATTCACCCATAAAGGGGATATATCCATCCGGCATATTTTAACCTCTGGGCGGCTAGGTTTACCAGGTTTGGTTGAAACATGGTAATGAGGATGAAGGTTAGCGTTACTTTAAAGAAATTAATTTGAATGCGAGGATGGGAGGCTTGAGGGGCCCTTAAAGGAGTTGTACTTTAAAGCCTCTTGATTATCTCACCGATATTTTAACCTCCTCAAATGCACTTTGATCGACTGGGATAGCACACATTTTATAATGAGGATAAATTAAGGAAAGTTGGGGTTGCAAACAGGCTGAGCTGTACAGTGTACAGTGAACACAACGGGGACGGGATTTACAGTTGACGTTACGAAGGTGACCAGGAAACTTCTGTTACAGCTATACCCGTCGAGGCGCGATGAACAAGGAATGGAACGAAGGAAAAGTTGAAGACGAAATAAATTTCATGATAGAAGTTTAGCGTCCAGAACAGGTTGAACAGGTTTTGGAGGTTTTGTGGAGAAACAAAATGGCGTTTATCAGGAGTGGTGCGGACGTCAGTCAAACTGCGATGACCCCATATAAGATTAGATTGCATGATTACACGCCTATTTACCAACGAGCTAGAAGGTTTGATCTGAATACCAACCAGGAGGAAAACCAACCAGGAGATTGAACAGCAGGTGGAAGAGTTATATATGAAAGATTATAGGTTGAACTCTGACTCGGACGAGCGTGCATCATTGTGCTTCGCTTGGTCAGGCCGGTAAGGGTGCCGATCACCTCGTGTCTAAGACGAAAGGATGGGTCACCATACCTCAGGGTTATGTGTGGGACTTGTATTAGAAAGGTTAAATTCAGTAACTGGAGGGGCAAGACAAAGTTGCTCTCTCACATTGGAGCAAGTTCTATTGTGTGCACGCACATATTCTTACTGCATGTCACCTCTTGTGGGTAAGAGTTATATTGGTTCAGGCAATATTTCTAGATAGCTTTCTGGCAGTATCTGTGTTAAGGTTTGGCTTACGTTTACTAAATGCTATTCTATGAATACGTTGTGCATGTCTCAGATTAGAATGAGTATCAGACTCTTCAAGCTGCTGTTTTCATGCATCTTACCGGTTGACAATTGTGTGTCCAGGTACCGTGTTTCTAGACAAAAGCACTTTAATGCTTTGGATCTTAGAGAGGAACAACGCGTGTTGCTGCGTTCCGTTGCAGCGTTTTCAAGCGTAGTTAATTCCTGAGAAAATGCAAGGATGAATGACTAGGGGATTTAAGCGAAAGGGATAAGGTTCCTTTATTTGGTTGTGTTCTAAGGCTCCCCTCTGTGTGTGGTCTCTGACTAAATAAATGCTGCGCGTATTTGGCCAAAGACTGGTGTTACTTGTGAGGATGAATGTATCTATTCTCTTTCTTCCTCGTTGAAATGAGAGGGGTTGAGATGGTCACAATATTATATAGTGTTTTTGAATGGTTTTTAAGTATCTTTTGTGCTTAGCTTAATTGGAAGTAACGACATAGTGTTTCAAAGTGATGGTATAATACAACTCGTTATATAAGATTGATAAGTGGTTCCAACGTACACCACAAAAGTGTCGAAGGCTTCTCGCAAGTGGGTATCACTCTAGTCGCCCGCGTGTTACCCTTCGAGCCTCTCTCTCTAGGAAAGAAGTAAGAAGTATGTCATAGGACATATCATCAGTAGAAACAGGGATGCATTTGTAATGACTCTTCCTCCTCTGGTCGGAGGTACAAAGGTTGCTGCCCCTACTGTTTGCATCAACATAGGTCTGGGTCGTTTGATTATACGAAACCCTCGGTGTCAGAGAGTCCACCAGCTCCAGGTATAATTCACCTGTGCTCGAGGAGTGAAGACGGTACTTTGAGCGAGTATTACCTTCTTTTTCGGCTAAATCTTATATATACTATACCAGAGGACGCGTGCGTTATAAAGATTTGACTGTTCGGAAGGATGGTTTACCGAGGGGATATACTACTCGACAAGTACCTCCTCAATATAATTGAAAATACGAACCTAACGGAATCAAACGGAAAGATTGTGATTGAGTGACGGTATTGACGTGCGAGAGGATCTCCACTCCATATGACATATCCTTTATTTGAGGGAGTAAGTAGTTAAGAAAGCAATGGAAGAGATCATAGGAAAGGAATCTCGTGGTCCGGACAAGCTATGTGCTATGCTCTCCCTGTCCTATTATCACTCTGTGCCTAAATAAATAATGATGAGAACAAGCTGGGGTTGTTCGTAGATGCCTCTCAGCGGTATACTTTGTGTTATGGTGGTAGTCCTTCTGGTTTTTCTTAATAGTATTAAAAACCATATATACGATTATGCTGCATCTGCTATAAATGTTTCTTTAGTGTACTCTCGATTACTGCCTCCTCATCACATTTTCTCCCTGCAAACCTTATTCCATAATACAATGTCTTTCCTCGTGCCGAGGGAATGACGTCCAACTATTGACATATTTCTCCAGAATGTTCTCCTCTCGGAAGATAGGAGGTAGGGATTCTCTACTAGGTATTAAAAGGGTATACATATAGGTCTCCTGTCTCTTCTTCTTTCCTTTATATCTTAGGTCAGAGTCTGTGTGCGTGGGGCACATGAGTTTGGATCCTACTAATTGTAACTGCTAATGCTCATCTCTCGGCTCTACTCACGTTCCAGAGTAGGTCTTACTCAACATGTAGCACGTGTCTTGTCGTTGACTCTCCAGGTTGAGAACGTTAGCTTGGGGCCCTCGACGCCTGTGCTGTAGTGTTGAAAACGCTCTTGGTTCGGGGCATTCATGCCACGACCTTTGTCATGTCTCGTAGTTACAACAACGTGTGCTTGAAGTTGTATTGAGAGACAATGATACATATCTGGGTAAATATTCGTGACGCAGGACAAAAGTGCTTTGCATTTTTTCTCCTGATAATTACAACATGCTCTGGACCTGGATGTTGCGAGCCCCTTATTTGTAACAGATGATAAGCTTTGGCAAGGATACCCCGGGCAATAAGGGATAGAATTCCCACGAGATGCAGAAGCGCTCTCGGGACGGTTGTGCTCTGATGCTATTTGAAGCCCCATCACATGGGAAAACAAACGTGGTTTGTCTTTAATTCCAAACTGCTTGGTTTTACACAGAGGATCACTCTCTCTCACTCTCATTTTCCTCTTGTTTTTTGGGTACGTCAAAGTGTATCGGCATCTTGTTCTTTGGCTCATCGACTCTCAGCATAGTGTCTCTCGTTTTTGAATGATTACACTCCAGATAGGTTTTACTCTACCTCGACAAGGGAGGGATCACAAGGCTGTGTGGAGGACAACTTAAAAAGCCAAAAAATTATCTTTTAAAACAGTATTATCAGGCGACAATCAGTCTCATTCTTTCATTCTACTCGGATTATTCAGGCTAATCGACAACACGGTAGACATTTATCTGTGGAGTATTTGATGACAAGACCTCTTCCATTTTACTTTATGGTTGTAACCAGTTTGTGTATGCGTGCATCTGACTTCTGACCGAATACCACGCATATCTTGTGTGTGCTTGCCTGTTCGTCCAGAGCTCGCTCACATGTTATTGACACTTTGTTGGTTGCGGAGTTTCCCGGTTGTCTTGTACCATTCGTGTATAAATAAAACTACCTTCGGAGTAAATTTGGACATAATTTCTCTAAACACGATAGTGACGTTTCTCACGTATCAATAGAACATAACGTATTTATCTTATACGTACACCTCAGTTGGCTCAGATATAATTGTGTTTCCGAGTGTAACCAAGTCTACGATTTGTGTAAAATACCGCATTTTCACCACTAGCCAGGCGTCTTGTGAGGTAGCGTGAATAACTCTGCTTTACTCAACCCTCTGATGATGCGGATGATTGGACCTATTACGTGATGTTTCTCTACGAAAGTATACTGTTACGGACCTACAACTCATGGTTATGGTGAGACAAGCTCTCCGTCATTACACCAACCCTCGAGGAACATTATTCACATTCAGGAAGGAAGCAGGAAGTCCTTTATGTAAGAGTCGCGTGTACGATTGATATCGATAATCTGATATTTGCCAAGACGTATGGAATATACTCTATACTTGTGAACTCGATAGAGGGAAAAAGACGTCCTGCGTCAGTTGCTCTCTGTCTATTTTGTTGTTACTGACAAGAATAGTTCTAATCACATATAATGTGCCAAGAAGAAGTTAATCTATTTTCTGGCTTGATGCTGGTGCCGGTTCAAATTGTGTGTCATGTCTCTATTGATACAATGGGTTCTCTCTCAGGATAATTAGTTCTGATTCCTAGCATAAAGGTCGTGTTGAAAATCGAGTTGAAGACGAAATATTACACATTTGAGGAACAAAATATACTAAAGAAACTGGAAGTTTGGGTAGGACTTGTACTAAACGAAAGTGGCTCAGGACATGTGAAATGTTAACCAGGCATTGGAAGTGGAAATTAGTACTCGCTATAAGACGGGTGTTGTTTTCCATTGAGGGTCCATGTTGAAGTACAACACGGAATAACGGGATTGTCCTATGCTGCATGTGTCATGTATTTTAGGAATTTATAATATAAATATCTGATGGGTGGAAAGGTAGAAGTCTCGGCATTGGATTTTTGTGGAAGGCATGAATCAGCTGGCAAAGTGTGTTATGTTAGTGTATGACTGATATACCGATGACGTGAGTGCTCGAATTTCATTTCTCTTAATTACAGATCAGCTTAGCATAAAGAGAACTTTATTAACTCACTCTATGAAAGAGTAGGAATAAACCGAGCATTCAGTATTGGTGTGAAATTTGTACTCGCTCCAGCCAGCAGGTCCATTTAGGTTTCTATAATAAACTCTCTCTTAGCCGATAAAGTTTATATGAGGAGCTTCTGGGCACCTGTGGCAAGGAGCAGTGTGAAATTGTATGTGGAACTAATAGGAGTAGTAACTTCGGGAGAGGCGTGCCTAAAGATAGTTTTGAGGATATAATGATATCCATTCACATTCCTGGGATAAGAGAGTTTAAACCTTAACTATGGTAATAGAGCAGTGGAAGGGTATACTATGGTAGTGATTAGATTATTGAGCTGACATTTGTTAGATGACCGGGATTATTTATCTCTCATGAACACAGCGTCTATTATCCTGGGATAGAGAAGAGGATTGGGTGACCAGGGGCAAGCTATGGCAGCACTTATTTGGTTTAAACAGGTGTTGGAGTTGTAGTTGTGGCCTAGCTATAATACAAGCTGCTATTAGGATTCACCTAGCCTGGAACATGCACATATTTGGTTACAGTATGCATTAAGAGGGTAGTATGCATTGGTTAGTCTGGTGTGCCTAATGCATCGGTTCCCCTGTTTGTTCCCTTCCTATTGGGTGCTGGTTTCAGAGTGAGTTTCCTATCGCAGGTGGCTATGTTCGGAACTTAGTCTCATGAGCTCTAGTCGCAAATGTGTGGTGATAGAGATCCTCGGGATCCAACTTAGGTGCATATAAATAACTGTCCGTCAGGACTTTTTCCTGATGAAATAAGATATAGAAGTACATAATTCAACCTCCTTCGTAGAGCTTTAGAAGCGGTCTTACGGGGTGGTCTCCTATTGTCTTACTCGAACTGCATATGCGATTGCCGATATACATATTAGTTAAGAAGGGAATTCTCTCTGGCGGATGGTCTGTGGCTAGTAGCTGATATATTGCGTAGTAACGTGGCGTCATCTTCGTGCTCGACCCACCGCTCTTTAACTCGGCGACTCCATTATTACTTTCGGCTTAAGGATGCTGAACCTTGATGCGTAATAGTGTTCTGACGGCGTCTTCGAGATTCATTGTCCTCGACTCGCAAGTGAGATCTTGTTCACTAGGTGCTCTTTTGTTCTTCAGGTGAGATTATCCGCTGACTCGGAATGGTTCCTTCTCTCGGCTACTCGATAAGCTCGGATACATCTGGTGATGTGGTGTTAGAGATTTTCGTCTGGTTGGAGGTGGCTTTTGTTCGGAGGAAGGTAATTGGTCTGTCTGCAGAATAAGAGGCAATTACCGGGGTGAATAATATGAAAGGCAGACTTATTTTTTTGCCGGATCCCGCTGCGTATCAGGAATCTCCTTACGAAGCCATGAGTGAAGGGGTATCCACGGGGTGCGGGATGTTAGAAGACGTCGCACATCGATAAAACTTTTTGCCTGGGAGGTATCATTAAAGACACAATATCACCCAGCTTGTTGTGTTTATTATATACCCCCCCTCCCCCTCGACTGGGACTTTTGACTTCTCTCCGTATAGCTCTCCTAATGGCATGTGGTCCGTTGCGTGGGGGTTTATACTCACCATGTGCTATTTCAACTGCAAGATTTTTCATATCATGCTTGCGTACCGTGGGTAGCGTCGATATATTCGTCCTTTTGCCTAGAAAGGTTTTAAACATTCATCCCTCGTTTTGGGGTTAAAGATACTTAGTCCCAATGGAACCAATCCGTTACTACTTAAAATATGATCACTAAAGTGGAACGAAATATCTTTAACGCGGTTCACCTTAAAACATTGCAAAAACGCCGGGTCGCTATATACGATATAAGCCAGCGTATTCGGGACCATCTCCTCATCCGCGCAACAGGACCTTAATGTCAATTCAAGTAGTAAAAAATGCAGAGATAGGACATTATCCTTAACTGATAGTAGTATTATCCTATGTGAAGTGGCTAATGTAAGTGTGTATAATTAAAGGAAGTGTATTGTCTCATAACTGGATATGATAGTATAATAGTAAATATATATATAATATATATTAGTAAGTTTTATGAAAAATAAAATAGAGTAGGTGTAACAATGAAATATAATGAAGGTCTCATATACGTAATCACACAAGATCATATCCGCGTATAAGTGAATGTCGGTATATATATATATGATACATTACTCAAGTGAGAAATAACCATATAAAAGTAGTAATATAGTATGGATACATTACTCTCAATTGAAAAATGGTGTAGGCGGATCCCCCGGGAATATCCTTATAGGACTAAGATTTTTTTGTCCCAATATTCTAAAAAAAGTTGTTAGAGATTGCAAGTCTCTAACTTGAAACTCCTATGACAAATAGGAAAAAAAATTATCACTAGAGGGGGAAAATATACGAATTGGCAAAAATTTGGTGGTAAAAAAACTGGCGTAAAAACTCTCTTTGAAGAAGATACATTAGTCCATGTCTTACCGACCAGTGGTGGTTTTGCTAACTACTTATAGAGAAACTATAACGTTTCACGTTACGCAAAATGAAGTTAGCTCGTGTAACATGATCTCCAAAAATAAACTATCAGGGAATGGAAGTGGTGTGATCGAAATAAATATAAAAAAAATCAAGACGGTTAAGCACTCGGAAAATGTGCTATAGTTAAACCTAAATACAGAATGTCATTACAGGTGAAGTAATACTTAGTTAATAAGAAAGTGATGTTATTCCGGTTGTACAGACTCTAAAGATGGAACCATAAGGGTATAGGAAAATAAATGGCCTCACTCAAACGGAAAAGTTGATTACAGTGACTATAGAGAGTTTCGCTCACAGTGGATATAAACTCAATATAGCTTATATAATGTGAAACCAACATGATTGGTATTTCTGTAACGATATAGTGATTAAGGATAAGTAGATATATAATGACCAGTTATAAGTAAGTCAGCGAATATTATGTAACATTGTAAAAGAAATTTGAGAGTCTATAAATTAGGGTACCTCCAAATAAATTAAGACATGATTACCCTATTCTCAGGCTTAGTAAGGCATCAGCTGAATACTATAATCTTCAAGAAGCTAGTGAGTGTCTAAGAATAGATTAGGGTTTTAGACAAGTGTATCAGGATCACGTGTGGGATGTCTAGCTCTTTCGCATCGAACCCTCAGGGACCGACTGATTTCCAAGAGGTAATCTACTCTAACTGATTAACTCATATAAGATAACATGTAACTTTTGAAGACTCATATCAAGAATAGACTATACAGGTAGGTGTAATATTGAAGGTAAACTATATGTGTGAGTGAAAGGTAGTAGAGAAGTTAATATTAAATAGGTAATCTTGGACTTACTCCTATAATATTTGGAATATAGACCAAGGTATACTTAATTTATATACGATGAGTCATTGTTGGAAGTAGAAGTGTAAAGTTTACCGGACGCATGAATGTATTTATATATATAGGTATACCTGATAACTATAAGTGAACAACAGGAATAAGGTTAAGTTAGTATCAGAACCAGGGATCTGGTTTAGGAGCAGGCGACAATTGTACTTTATCCGAGGTCCTAGAGGATCTCTAAGTACCGGTGAAATCAAGTACTCTACATAAACTTAATTTATTGAGAGGGTTATGTAGTATGTGAAGAATAAAGACCGATATTAGCACCAAGGAAGCATTCAATAACTTGAAGGAATGGAGTAAGGTATATAAATGGTATAGCTAGCTGTATATTTATTTTTATCTTTTTAAGTAATTGTGATATTAGCTAACATCTTTGAGAGGGGAGTTATATTTGAGTCGAAAGAAGTTAACCAACTTATATACTAAAGAACTCGGGCGCGCTATATGGACCTATAATAAGAAAAATAATGCTTATTTCTCGTTTTAGTCATGATAAAAAGTGTAAAGTCATGGAAATTAACGGGTATGTGTATATTTTTGAAACGTTATATATATAAGTTGTCTCTAAAAGATAATTAAAAAATAAAAGTCTAGTGACTCAAGGTACTATTAGTATAGCTCTCTATAAGATTAAATTATATATAACAAAAAAATCTTTAACTAGAATAGGTTTTATTGCTAGTGGTGTACTCGTGTGATTAATTGATATACACATAGAGATTGTGATAATCTGGTTCACGAATTCTCTCTCCCTAAGTATCTCGTGATATTTAATAAAAGCTTAATTTCACTACATAGTCAGGAAGATATATAAACTAATTCAGAGATAGAGAATTCAAATCGATTTGTGCTATTATGATTCATTTGATGCAGGGCGCTATGTTAATCTGCAATCATGTGTGGGATAGCGGAATAAGGGAATACTCTTGCATCATAGGTGATGAGGTTGAGACTGAGAAATATGGTAGATAAAAAAACTAGACGCTATAATATACTGTGGTGAAGATAAGGGGTGGATATTAATTATAGCAGGGTGGATGTAGTGACGCAGTACGCAAATTTAGTGTGGAGTTGAGGAGTTTAGATGTGGGCGCGGGATTAAATGTCGACATTACTGAAAGGCAAGTTGCGTTGGCAGCGGGGTGCTATAGTTGCGCTCACATGGTTAGGTTTTAGAAGATTGTTCCTTACGTCAAACAGTGTCTCGTTATAGTGGTTGAAGAAATTTATTATTGAGCATTACGATGCTTATTTTTTCGTGATCAGTTACATCGGGTTTGTTCAGGTTCTTTTTATAGCACTATTGATCGTGGAAATGTGGTTACTAGTTGATTTTATTGCGTTGTTCTCCTTACACTCTGTACTCCTCTTCTATGTACTGACTACAAAGCGTTCTTATTTCTCGCTCCAATACCGTTCTTCTCGAGAGAAAAGTAGAAGCCGTATTTGATTTGTATAAGGTGGATATTATTGATAGCGTTATCTGGTAGCTGAGTAGCACCACCACGTAAAACTATCCTGCAGTGCATAGGGTTAAAATAATTGTGCGAGGAAAGTTAAATAGTGTTATTGGACAAAAAGGGTGTTGGTGAAGTTTATTTATATTATATTATATATTATATTATTATTTAATTATATTTTATATATTAATTATTAATTTAATATTTTATTAATTATTATTATTATTTAATTTAATTATATTTTTATCTATTATTATTATTATTATTATTATTATTATTATTATTATTATTATTTATAATTATTATAAATATTATAATATTTGTTATATTTAAATATTATAATTATTATATTATTATAATTATTATTATATTATTAATTTTATATTATTATTATTATTATTATTATTTTAATATATTTAATTAATATATATTATATTATATTATATTATAATTATTTTACATTATTATTAATTTAATTATTGTTTATTATTTAGTATATTATATATTTTAATTATTATTATATTATTATTATTATATATATATATATATATAGAAAGGGTATTTAGAAGGTTATATAATGATGTGAGTGTATTTATTAACAAAGTTTGTTTTGAAATAACTAGTAGTATTATTGTAAATTTGAATTGATTATTTTTTAATAAGCTTATGGATATCCAACACATATAGAAATTTATTTATTATGATTATTAATCTATATCTATTTTATACTATCCTCATATTATTATTATATTTTTTGAATTTGTGGTCATTTATTTTATATTAATTTTAATTATTATTATATAATTATTATTCTTATTATTAACTTATTTTACCAACTCATTCTTACTATTTCTACTTTTTATCTTGCTCTATATTTGCTACGTGTAATTACATAGACAATTAGAATGGTATCAACATTCACTTATTATGTATAATGTGTATAAAACAGTGCTTTTGTGAATGATACTCGACATCTCAGTCAGTAGAATAGTGGGGGTATGTTTTGGTATTTCTGATGAGGAAGTTTTAGAAATTGCTAATATAAGTTAAAAACTATTATTATATATTAATTATTATTTAATTTATAATAATAAATTAATATTAATTAATTATAATATAATTAATTTATAATATTATATATTATATATTAATTATTTTATTATTTATTATATTATATATTTTAATATAATTATTGTAATATATTAAATTAATTAAATATAATTAAATTATTATTATTATTATTTTATTTTTTTTATTTATCTTTCTTTTTAATATATATATATTCTGTATTATTATTATCATTAGTTTTTTTATATAGTTATATTTGTTCAAATCTCTTATTTCATATGACTCAACTTTCATATTTTAAATATAAATTATACTTATTTTAGTCTCAATATAAGAAGATAATTTATGTATTATAGAAAATTTAAATATTATATTATTATATTATATTATTATTTATTAAATTATTATTATTATTTATTATATATTATATATTATATTATTATTATCATTATTATTTAATATATTTATATTATATAATTTTATATTTAATTAATTAATATTATTATTATTTTTATTATATTATTATATTAATATTTATTGTTATTAATTTATTATTATAATTATTATTATATTGTTTAATTATATATCATCTACTGTATAATCGATTTTTAACTGGTTAATGATATATTGATATGATTATTTATTATTATTATTTTATTTAATTATTTATTATTATTTATATTATTATTTATATTATATATTAATTTATATTATTAATTATTTAATTTTATTAATTATATTTAATTATTATTATTAGTATAAATTGGAGTAATATTAATTTATTTATATAATTATTTTATAATATATTATTATATTATTTATTATTATATATATATTATTTATTAATTATAATTATATTTATTATTATTTAATTTAAATTATATATTATTTAATATATTATTTATTTATTATCGGATTTGATGTAGGACTTTATTTTAATGTAAGACATTTTATAAGTATATTGATTTATATAAATATGAATTCATATTGTTTCCCTTATTATTCAATAATTATGTAAATGATTTTCTTTATATCATTTAATATATTCTATCTCTCATTTATTTCTTCATCTTGTATGTGATTATGTGTTATATTTTATTTTCATTTATTATTGGATTATTATTATTGAATGTGATGTATTATGATTGATTATTATGGATGTATTGAGGATATTATGATTATTATATAATTAATATAATTAAATATATCCTGTCACCATTCTTACTGCTAATTTAACTATATAATAAGTATTCTTCTTTGAATTATATTTAGTTATTATTGGTATTATTGAAGGATCATGTCAAATTGAATGATAAGTTTTCTATTGGTTCCTACCAAAATATATTATAAATTCTTCCTGGATAGTGAGAATGATTGTACTCATGATTACGTTGACTTGATCGGACTGAATGTAGATGGCTGGTGGTCAGAGTAGTACTAGTGAATTGAATGTATGTAGTTTATGATCGTTATGTATTGCACATGATGAATAGATGGAGATTCGAATGAATAGATGGAATTGATGCATGTTGCGATAGTATTTCCTGATTTTATTTTTGCTGGTCAATGATGGATCCATGCTATTTATTTCATGTCTTTAATGAATAATTATAACTATAATTATTAACTTTATAACATCTAATAAGCAAGTAAACTACCTACCATATTATTAATATACATATTAATTAGGTTATGATATAATGAAAAATTTTTAGTAATTATTTAAATTATTATTAATTTATTATATCATTAAAAATTATCTCATATTATATATTAATTAATTTATCTTATCATATTTTTAATTAGTAAATTTGATCTTTTATTATATTATATTTATTATAGTATTATTAGTTATTTTATCCTATTCTGCTACTCATCATGATTATTATTAAAATTTTTTAACAATATTAAATTTATAATTATTATGATTAATTATAAATTATATTATTATGTGTAATATAATACTCTTTATTTATTTTATTTATTATCAGTATTATTATTTTTATTATGTTGTATATGATAATATAAGAAATACTAATCGTGATAACTGACTCGTTAGTGTCTCTATGCTTCTCATGGAGCTCTCAAAACTAACCCGAGAGGAACTGAAACTCAGACTTAAATCACATGTAAATATGTGACCTTGTGTCCTAACCTGGGTTGGCATTAAGTATCTGTTGTGATTCGCTCTTTTCTAGCCACAAAATATAGAAAACGTTGAATCCTTAATACCTTAGAAAAAGTATTTGGGCAATCTCTCTCGTTTTACCTGTGATTGGTTGGAGATGTGGAAACACTATATAGTAGAATACATCTCCTCCAACCTGTTCGAGTGGATACTTATAGGGAATATCTCGACTCTTTTCTTAACGGTTAGAGATGGGATAATTAAAAATCTGCATTTGTCATGAATACCTTAATGTATTTATTATTATTTTAATTAATTATAATTTATTATAATTTTCATTATTATTATTTAATTTATATTAAATTAATATCAACAATTAAATATTAGTTTTACATCTCTCTATTCAATGTTTTCGTTATCTCCACTTGTAAGTGTTTAGATATAAATTGAGGTATATGTTGTCATCTCTCTTATATTGTTCATGTCAGTGGAATCTAAAATAATATATAAATTAAATCATTTCATTCCCTTAATCAATATTATGAAATTGGAGTAAAATTATGTATTAAACTGGATTTAAAATAACGGTATATTTAGGCTTTATAAATATTTAATATTATATAAATTTAATTATTAATTATTATATAATTATATATTATTATTTATATTATGGTAATTATTATTATATTTATTATATATAATTATTTAATTATTATTATATTATTATAATTATATTTATAATTATTTATTTAATTATTATATATTTAATATATCATTATTTTAATTAGTATTAATATATTATTATTATAATATTATTTATATATTATTATATTTATTTAATTTATTATTATTATTATTAATTATTATTATATTAATTATATTATATATATTAATTTATATTATATTATTATTTATTATATATATATTATTATTTTTTATATTATACTTTAATTATTATTAATTAAATTATATTTATATTATATTATTTAATTATTATATTATTATTTTATGAATTATTAACAATAAATTTGATTAGTTTTGATTTATTATTATATTATAGAATTATATAAAATATATATATATATAATATTATTATTATTATAATTATTAATTATTATTTAATTATTATTTAATTATTTAATATATTTATGATTATGATGACTATGATGATGATGATAGATTAGAATGAAGATGATGTATGATAGATGATGATTGTGAATGATTTATAGATTAGATGATATATTGATGGTGATTGATGATAATTTAGTATAATGATGTAATGATTGAATGTTGTATGTGTAAGTGAATTGTAATTGAAATAGTATGATGATGTATTATATATTATTTAATTATTATTATTTATTTTAATATTATAATTTAATTATAATTATTATTTATATTAATTATTATTAATATAATTATTATATTATTTATTATTATTATATTATTTATTTATTATTATTATTTTTATTTTTTTATTTATTATAAAAACGAAAATTAATTAATTATTTCATTATCAATCATTACAATATTCTTTAAAAATTAATTATTATATTATCTTTATAATTAGTTATTTTTATTTAATTATTATATTTATATTTATTTTTATTATTATTATCATTATTATATTATTATTGATTATTATATTTAATTATTATTATATTATTTATCATATATATATTTAATTTATATTATATTATATGTATTAATATGTAACTATTAGTATAAATAATTAATTATCTTGACGGCGATATTTCATCTATATTTTTCCAGTGGAATACCAAATACTCGGGATACTGAAATATTCAGAACTGATAATAATCGAGGAACCTTGTATCCCAATCATTGATTCAAAGATAATGTCGATGTGGATCGCTTTTTACCGTATAGAATAACTGTGATCCTAAACCTTATAGATAATATTTGTGAGATCTCGTACTATTTACCTGTAGAAATACGTTGATTCCTACCTTGGAATTATTTTTGGATTCTGCTTTATACTTCTGGAACGTGTATTTCAATAACATGTGAATATTATTTGTGATGATCGCTTCACCTCACTTGGATTTGGTATTATGGTGAGGAACATTAGAGTACTCCCCACTCACTTTCTAAGTATTATAATTTGGTAATTGTGAGAGGTCTTGAATGTACTTACCACCTAATTGCCTCATCACAATTGAAGAATTGCCAGAGTACTGGGAGTGTACTTCCTCACTTCACTGGATTGGGGGGTAACTTGAGTCTACTCCCCACCTTCACTGGATTATGGGAGGTGTTACCTGAGTGAGGTATATCTCCCCATACTCTATCATTATGGAACTAAAAGTGAGAAGTATCCATTTTTTGTTTATTTATTTATCCCTACGAACATTAAAGTTCCTTCCTCATATAATAATTATTTAAAACTAAATCTATTCAAACCATTATCCGTTACGGAATCAAGAATAATCATCATGAATAATCATCAAGAATCAAGAATTTTATTTAGAGTACTATTCGTAAATAAGCTTAATAATAATAATAATAATAAACAAAATTATTCCACAATTTTATGTACAACAGAAACAGATATATCGGTCCTATATGATCGACCTATTGAGGTATATTTTATAGATTAAAAATAATCAAGATTGGCACCCGAGGGTAAACTGAATTGGTGGTTTGATTTATGTGATTTATACTCCTTGTTGACTAATGGTAAAGCACGTAAATGTTACGTTATAAATCATGAAGAAGTATAAAAAAAAAATTAACAACAACAAGAAGTTTTAAGAAATAAAAAAAGTAATAAAAATGAAAAAAAAAATTTAAAATTAAATAGAAAGTTAGGAAATAAAAAAATTAAAATAGTTAAAATAAAAAAGTTAAACAAAGAACAATGGCGGAGATAAATTTTCCAGAGTAATAAAAAAAAAAAAGCTAGAAAAGAAAATTATAATAACAAAAATAAAAATGAAAAGAAAAAAATAGAAATTTATAAATAGCAAAAAGATATTAGCAAATAATAATAAAATAAAAAAATAAAAAAAAAATGAAGATGCTTGCATAATGTATGTAATAACGAATTGAATTTGTATAATAAAAACTTATCAATACCGAAAATAACAGCAAAACGTATAGGCATATGTTTCAACTTAAGAAAAAAAATTAAGTATTAATTTACTTTTTTTTATAAAAAGAAAATGAGATTTGACACTATAAATGCATCTTCAATCATTTAGAAAATAAAAGGTATCTTTGGGCAAGATGCGATGCAAATTGACGACATGTACTATGAGTAAAACAGAAGCAGCTTATGTAAACAGTATATGAATGTAGTATTAAATGAAGGTTTACTATGGTCGGTCAGCGGGCAGTGGCTCCAGCATCGTGACAATACCCTGAACTCTGATATCCTTGCTACCTTCCTCATTCAGTTGCTCCTTCCTGCCTCTTCCTCCTCCTTTCTCTTTCTTCTTCTTCTTCTCTCTGTTTTGCATTCCATGCATTTCTCTCTTTTTTTTTTTCAAAAACTGGGACGCCACCTCCGGGGGTCTGGATCGTGCCATATATTCGAATCACCCTCCAACTCCGTCCTCCCGACTGCCGACTCCCTCAACCCAGTCCACCAGTTCAGTCTCTACGATCATTTTAATTTTTTAGTGGGGCAGCAGCGTCCCCTTACGGGGTGACGCAGAGGAACGTAAATTTCGTCTCTTACGATCTGATCGACGAACATCAAATTAGTGTTCACCCCCAATTTCCATTTCATAACGGTTTCCACATCAACGATCCTGTCCGTAATGGCTAAGCCACCTTAGGGGTCGACCTAGGGTCACAAATATCGTCGCCTGTGGATCAGTTATCAATCCCACAATTGAACCAATAATACCAGTTTTCAGACCTATTAGCTCTTAGTCCTTCATATCGAAAAGGTGTTATGTGTAAAGTGCTGTATGCGCCACGCCGCAATGCGCGCGTAATAAATAAAATAATACAACAAACACAGACAATAACCTTCCGTTTGTCTGTTGTCGGATTGATAGCCCTTCGGGCTGTCAATTCCTCCATATAAGACTTATATATCTCTATTCCTTCATAGCGAAAAAGTGGTCCCAACTGTCCACTTACTACAGCGGATTAATCGATGTTAATTATTGAATTATTTTTCTTTCGATTACATTTTCTGTGTTATAAACCAACCAGAGCAACGTAGAAAGACGATTAAAAGATCGATTTAGGGGTAATCGATCACGAAAAATCGATTGGAACCATCATAAATGATCTATCGATCATTTAAAGTCTTCTAGGGAACCAAAAAAAGCCCTTTGGGGGGGCTCCGCCCCCTTTTGGGTTAAAATCTTTGAGTTCAGGCTCAAAACCTCGGAAGTCGGTCTTCCAAGATCGCTTCAATTCGGTCTCACTGACCTTGAAAACCCTAACCTTGACACGTCAACCTTGCTTGAAAAACCAAATGTTGTAAAATGTTGCTTGCAACATTTGCTACGTCCGGTTGAACGTGCGGGCTGTGACATTGAATCGGTCAGTTTACTGAGGTATACTACTTATATATATATTTATATATATATATAGTATTATATAAATATATATTAATATATATTAAGTATATATATATATCTATATATAATATATATATAATATATTATATATATATTATATATATATAATTATATATATATATAATTTATAGTGCCTCTAAACATCAGTTGATTTTCACAAATATAAGACATTATGTGTAAAGTAAATGCAAAGTGTCTTCTACTCATGGATTCTGAACGACGAATGTTGCGGACGAAGACAGAATGGCCCATCGCCTTAATAACCATCTTGGACAGCCTCCACGAAGACAAAAAAACTTGGATTCCAACAGAAACTTTTGAGCGCATGAATCCCAATATATATATATATAGTATTATATATAATATATAATATATATATATAGGTCTATATATATATAGTATATATATATATATATATATATAATGTATATATATATATTATATATATATATATATATATATATATATATATATTATATTATATATACTTACTGGTAAGAGCATCCGAAACGACCAACATGCTGGTAACTAAAAAAAACTAGTAACAGTACAGTCGAAGAATCAAATATCATTTTAATAATCAGGAGACATTTTTACCCATAAATAAAAAAAGAAATAAAAAATAATGATTTTTAAAAATTTTAAATTGTTAAAATGTTTAGAAAACTTGTATAATAATTACAGTTTTAGAATACGAAAGAGCTCGAGTACTCCGAGGGAGCGCGCAAAGGTTCACAAATGCTGATTTTTTTTCTTTTAACTAAAGGATACCCACGGGTAAACACACAAGATGGAGCAGAGGTCAGGGTTTCTCAGCTACCTCTGTCGCTCCGTCGGCTCGAACCCTAAAAAGGAAATAAAAAGAAAAAATAACAATTTCTCCAGGAGCAAATAAAAACAGAAAACACTATTTGGTAAACCTTGCTCTCGTATTACTGCCAGGAATGGAGAAGGTTTGATGAGAACAAGTACAGCTTGAATGACTCACGATTTATCTAATATTACGGTGTTATTAAAATAAATATTAGAATAGAAGTAAAAAAATTAAGGTTTCATTGATGAAAATTGCTTGCGGTTAATAACAAAAATGTTATTTATTTTCCTGTTATAGCTGTTAAAGTTTTTTAGTGACATGAATGGGGCTTTCTTGGATGCTGGCAATATATATATATATATATATAATATATATATATATATATAATATATATTTATATATTATATTATATATATATCTATATATATATAATATACTATTATATATATAAATATAATATGTTATATATATATAATATATATTATACTATATATAAATATATATATATATATATAATATTATATATATATACTATATATATATATATATACTATATAATTATATATATATATACTAAATTTAATATATAATATATATTATATATATATATATCTATATATATATATATAAAATATAATATAGATATATATATAATATATATATATATATATATATATATATTATTTTTAATATAATATACAATAATATTTAACTATAATATATAATACTAGAACTACTATATATAACTATAACTATATTATAGTATAATATATATATATATTACTATATTTTTAGTAGTATATATATATTATTATATAATATATATATATATAACTATATATATAATATATATATAGTAGTAGTATAGGGTGGTAAACCAGCAGCTTACAATAGATACGGGTACCTAACTAAAAACTATAAAGTCTTGAGGAAACTAAATAACATTTTTGATTTCAGAAGTAATTTCATCGAGGAAACTTAAAAAAAAATTTAAAATTTTTATTCTAAATATAGTTACATTAATCCTTCTTAAAATTTGTTTAATGTTTCTTCAGGTGTCTTTTTAACTGGTCCCGTCTGTGGACCTTGAACTGCTGAACGTCTCGAAGCACAGTTGCCAAATACCGTTTTTGTGGAGAAAATATATTTTTTCTTTTTGTATATTTTTTTTTTACGGGGTTCGAGCCGAAGGAGGGACAGAGGGGGAAGAAAGTCCCCCCGTAGCCTGGTAGGGCGAGAAGACCCCGACCTTCTATCCTATCTTTCTTGTTTACCGTGGGTATTCGTCGCGTTTAAAAAAAAATTCCACATTTGGCACCTTTCCGTCCTCGTCGAAGTAAGCGGCATCTTCGAATGTCGAAAACGTAACTATTTCAACATTTAACACTTTTTAAATTTTAAAAAGCGTGTATTTTTTTTTAAAATCCGGGGTAAAAATGGTCTTCTGAATAATACGATGTATTTATTTTCCTACCTGTTATAGTTTTTTAGTTACATGCCTGGCCTTTTTGGGATGCTGGACCTATAATATATATATTATATTATATATATATATATATAACTATATTATATATATATATTATATATTATAAGTATATAATATATATTATATACTATAGTATATATATAATAATTATATTAATATATATATTATATATATATACTATATATATATATATATATTTAATATATATATATATATATTATATATATATATATATATAGAATATATATAATATAATATATTAATATTATATATATTATATATAATATATATATATATATATATATAGTATATATATATAAATAGTTACATTTTTAATTTTTCATTTTGAATGAAAAGAACATCTCTATAATAAAAAAAAGAAAAAACTGTCATCTTTGCTTTGAAAAGTATTATTTCTAATTCTTCTGTGTATGAGCAGATAAAATTATATATTCCGCGTCAAAAATTTGCTTTTTGTTTACTTGAAACGGCGTTTTCAATGTGATCTATTTGCATTCCAGAGAAATTAATATTTTTTAAATACTCGACATATTTTTATTTTTTGAACGTTCTGGCAACTTAGTTGAAGAAATAGATAGAGAAGAGTAAGCGTGAAAATATCAGATTATAGTTTGTGACTGTTGATTAGTTCATCAGTCTTCTAGCAGCTGTTCAAGTGGAGATACGTTGTCTTTGATAGTTGCATTCAGCACAGATGGCATCAAGAGGTTGCAAATATCAGGAAGCGCATTTTGCAATCTCTGAGGTGAAGTTTAGGGAAGACACGAGCAAGAAAGGTACGCAATGTGAATACAATTTGGCTAAAGATGTAGGAGCCTACAAGGCACTTAAGTTTGTCCATTGTCTGTTATGAACCATAAGACCACGCAATGGGCCACCATTTCATTTCAACTTGCGAATCTTTGGCAAAAAGCAATCCTGATAGGCAAATGATAATATAGTATATTCATAATATATATATAGTAGAAGTATAGGTGGTTGCCCGCTGGGTGGCAGCACAGGCTCGCCAGGGCTGTGGTCGGGGCTGAGAATCTGGGATACGGGTGTGTGCGATCGGCGCAAGATGGTGGGGCGCGGGACAGCACTGGCGGCGCGTGTGGCGTGAGTCGCGGTTTGCGGGGTGTAGGGGCGACGCCCCGCGAGGGGGCGGAGCTGGGTGGTCTGCGGTTGCGCTGCCTTCTCGGGGTCTGTGATATATTAGTGATATATATAACATATTATATATATATAGTGTTATATTAGTTATATCATAATATATATGTATATATAATAAGTATTATAATAGTATATAGTAGTATATATATATATTATAATATTGATATATAGGTATTAGTGACGTATAGTATCAGTAGTAGTTAGTATGATATAATAGCAGGATATATAATAGCATAATACGGCCGTTTTGCTTGTTCTTATGGTTTATAGCTACGGATCCTTTAAGTGAGCAGTTTGATTTACTTTTGTAGGATGATGTTTTTTGGAAACAGGGTGAGAAAACAGTGCCATGGAATTCGTAAGCAATCCACGATTGAAGAGAGCCAACTAACACTCCAGACATTGCTTCTTCTGTTTGGGTGACCTCGTCTCAAGCGTTAAAGCTGGAAAAAAATGTGCCTGATATCAATATATCCAGACCATTGCCCAACTCGCCAAACTCCATCAGAGTTCCTTACTGCTCATTCTTCCACACACGGGAGACAACCATCTTGCAGAAGAAAGATAAATCCTAGAAGACAACTGGAAACTGATGAACAACTGAATGTCATATAGTCTGAGGAGAGAAACACATATTTTCTCGAACCAAGAAGACACTTCAGACGACTTGATAAGAGTCTTGTACTCACACCAAAGTTCAACGCCGGAGGTTTTGATGGGAGACTCAAGTAAGTTGAAATTGCTACACGAAAATGGAAAGTCGAGCGAAGTGCAGAGAAAGCGTCATCAGTCCTTATTCACTTTTTCTCATCATTCAAGGATGGGCCCTTGGTTTTGTCACAATGTGAAAAGTTTGTTTTAGGCACTTGGAATTTGCCTAATCATCCCTGCTAGTGTCGCCTCTTAGTGAGCATTAGCATCCAAGAGAGTCTCAAGATGTCCTAGCCTTTTTAGTCGGGAACATGATATATTCTTTTCCTTTGGCTCAACTCGGTGCAGGTACAAAGAGCGGACCACCGTAGCGTGAACCATTGCTAAGTGCCCTTGAAATATGAAGAAAGCAATTGGGAAGTTAGTCGGAGATTTCAAAAATAGTAGCCTCACCTGATGGGTCTCCGAAGGCTGCTTTAACACGTTCCCAATGTTACCTTTGTCTCTCGACAGTAAAGCTCTTCGTGAACACTACCAAATGGTGGGATTTTCCACGCGGACGAGTTCAGTATTGAGGGAATCAATTTTAAATTGACCTGCTGTTTTACCCTAGAAAATATTGTTTTCTCCACTACCCATTATTAGGCCTCATAAGCAGTTTTGCGCAACAAGCTCCTAGATAAGAGTCGTCAAGCCTTCATCCCTGCAAGGCTTTCCCTAAGCTGTCTGAGGCAAAGTCAATTAGCCGGGTCTTCGGGTTGGACTACGCAAATAAAAAAGACATAGATTGGCAAGGGAATTCTGAAGAAGCTGACACAGGACTGAAAAAAGCAGCTTGAAAGCTTTGTTGCAGTGGTTTGTGACTTTCTTGGGAATCCACAAGTCTGAAAACTATGGAGGACCTTTTTACAGGACCATGGTTAGGAACTAGGCGCACAATGGGCTGCAGGATGTCCCGCAAGAGTCCATATACTTGATTCTCCTCTTATCCAAATTTAAGGAATGATGGGACGTGCCTCAGATAGCAATGGCGGAGCGATCTCTGCCAGGATATCTGGACTTTGAATCAGCGCTACCAAGGGATCAATATAAGAAAAACATGTATCCCGGCTATAATTTTGGGGCATTAATTCCGTGAAAGAAAATTACGTTTACGGGTAAACTCTAGTAAAACCAAAAATGTGAATGCATTGCCTCACGACACCTTTTTTTTTCCCCGACCCGTGTAGTGCTTAAAAATAGAAAAAAGGTAATTGTGAACATTATATGGCAGCATAAAAATTAAAATATTAAGTGCTGAATTTTAAAAATTTGTTATTTGAATATTTGGAGTTACCATAACTTCATATAGGATCGATTCTCGAATTCTGTTTTTGGTTTTTTCTTTTTTTCAGACCAGCTGTTCAACTGTTATGAAAGTTTCATAAAATCTTTTAACTATGGCACTAATTGGTAAGTTACGTGTTAGAAAATGTTATAAATATAATTCGGAGGATTATTATTTCATATTTAGCTCTTTTAAAGCAAATGTTTTCCCGCGCTCAAAAATAACAAATAGCAGCATTTCCTAACGATCTTACATAAAAACAACAAAAATAAAAGTTTTTTTTAAGTTACTGTTTTATTAATATTATAACTATATTAATATATATATATTATATATATATGTATATACTATAATATATCTATAATATATATATAGTATATATATATATCATACTAATATATATATACTATTATATACATATTATATATATACTATATATGTATTATATAGTATATATATACTATATTAGATATATATATAGTACTTATATATATCATATATATATATATATTATATATATAGTATAGTATATATATATATGTGGAGGATCGGTGTCATAGTGCTTATATATATCTATATAATAATATATATTATATAATATATATATTAGGTATAGTATATATTATATATATATATATATATTATATATTATATTATATATATTATAATGTAATATATATCTATACTTATACTGTATATACATTTAATATATATATATATATATATAATATATTATATATATATATAGTATATATAAATATATTACCCTACCTCCCTATATATATACTATATATATATATATAGTATATATAATATATATATATATAAATATATATATATATATAATAATACCGTAGTTACGGTACAGTTTGGTATCTGCTACACGCTTTTTCCAAAAAAGTATAGATGAGGTTATAGGGTCTGATTGGAAGTTACCTCTATATAACTGGGGTTAAGCTCGAATCCGTGTACTTTTTTCAGGTCTGTAGGGAATTATATAGAGGGGGGTCCCCCGAGAGGAGCCGCTACGCGCCGCATTTATACCGCTTTTTGCGCTTTCCAATCCGAGATGAGTAAGCCCTAACGCTATGATCGGCACCAGGTGGTTTCAAATTGCGTGAGAGAGGAGAGAGCGCGCGCCTTGCGCGCCGCGCGTGCGTGCACATACACCCGATGTTATTATTATTATTATTACGTCGAAGATTGAATCTGAGTCGAAAAACGATTTCTGAGTCGAAAAACGATTCATGTAAGGAATCGTTTTTTTTACGCACTCCGACTTCAACTCCCAACTCCGGACTCCGGCTTCCGGCGTCCGACTGGCCGGGTCCGGCCTCGGTTTTGGTTCAGACTCCGGCTTCGGCTCTCGAAGAAGTGATCCCCGCAGGGGATCAGCTTCTGAATTGTTTTTTTAAAGCCCTTTATGCGCCTGCCGTTTCCAGCGACTCCGAGTCGCACGTGCCACTGTCTCGCACCGGTCCGCACCGGCACAGCAGCCAGCGCCTCTGGCTCCGAGTAGTAGTGGTAATAGTTAGAGTTATAGTATCGTGATAAAATTTGGAGTGATGTTACGATGATGGAGGTAACCTCGTTTCGATGTATCCAGCGAAATTACGTCCCAAGGTCCCCCACCCCGAAGGTGGGCCGCACCCCCCCTTCAACTTAAATATTGATGTAGAGAGGTTGAAATTTGGTGAGAGGATTCCATAGTTGATTTCTAACCAGAAGACCTTGGTGATAGGGACTGATGAGTCGCTCCGAGGCCACCGGTGCTAGGACCCACTGCGGGCCGAGTTAAGTAAAAGCTTCTCATAACAACAAGTGACCAGTGTGCTTATCATATGTTATTGAGTCTGTAGATTTTCGAAAATAATGGTTTCAGATCCATCAGAACATAATAGAATCAAATAATAAATAAAATAAATAAATAAAATTCTTAATTCTTTGTTTATAACTTACAAATTTTACGTTTTACATACGCCTAAAACAGTAAATCACATAAATCAGCCACCCAACACTGCCATATGCTGGTCCATTTGTGGATTCATTGGAATTATTGATTCTATTGATCTAATTTGATCTATATGATCTAATTGAGTTAAGGTCAAATTTTTACTAACAATCTGTCATGGTTTTACATACCCTAGAAGCATAAATTTCACATAATATCAAGCCAGTCCTACCTACCCTCCTGTCCTATTTGATCTATTGATCTATTTGATCTTATTGATCTATGATCTACTGATTCAAGTCTATTGATTTTTTTACTAAATTGTCATGTTTTACATACCCTAAAGGACAGTAAATTCATAGAATCAAGCCAGCACCTGACATTGATCTGTCCGATGCTGTGATCTTTGATCTATTGAATCTTGTCTATTTGACTTAAGGCAAGATTTTTACTAAAATTGTCATGTTTTACGATACCTAGAAGGCAGGTAAATCACTGAATCAGCGCATCTATCCTGTAGCCGTCTCCTGTCTCCACTCATGAATCTTTGATGCTATTGAGCTAGTGATCTATTGATCTGTTGATTAAGGTCAATCTTTTTACACTAGAAATTGTCAGGTATTTACATACCCTAAAAGCCCCAAGTTTAATCACTAAATCAAGCCACCCACTGCATAATTCTGTCTCTTGTGATCCCTTTGATTAATTGATGACTAATTGAATCCTCATTGATCTATATGATCTATTGATTAGGTCAAATTTTTTACCTAAATTGTCATGTTTTACATACCCTAAACCAGTAAATCACTAAATCAAAGCATACCTACCCTACCCTTTGTCCCACATGAACATTGATACTATTGATTATTGATCTCATTGATGCTATTGATCTATTGATTAAGGTCAAATTTTTTCTACTAAAATTGGTAACGTTTTAACATACCCTAGAATCAGTAATACTAAATCAAAGCCACCGACACCTGCATGACTCTGTCCATATGATCTATTGATCTATGATCTATTGATCTATTGGAATCTATTGATCTTTGATCTACCTTGATCTATTATCTAAGGTCAAATTTTTTACTAACATTGTCATGTTTTACATACCCCTAAATGCGTAATTCACCTAAATCAAACAAGATCATCAACATTCATTCGCGGCCACACCCCTGACGACTATGATCCTGATTGATCTATTGATAAGTCCATATTTTTTTAGCTAAATTAGTACAACGTTTTACATGACCCTAAAGGCAAGTAATGCGCACTACAATCGAAACAACCGATCCATCTACCTTCCTGCTCACCCTTACCTCTCCATGTGGTCGCCTTGATCTAAGTTGATCTAGTGTTGATCTATGACTCAAGTCAATTTTGAAGTATCATTTTGATAAACAGTAAACATAAATAATAGTTCTTTATACAAAGATCATCATATATTGTACGAATCGTAACAGTTTTCAAAAAACATTAATAAGAGCTACAACATAAGCGTCTCTAAAACTACGAAGAAAATATGCCCAAGAAAAAGACAATAACACAGGACACATCTTAAGCAGGGAATAAACTGGTTAATCGGATTAAGGCAAAGTTCCATATACTTAAGCACCAGTAAAGGCGAGCTAACATGGTATGCAAAAAGTAACCTAGATCGTTACTTTTTTCAACATATCTCTAACATAATAACGTTAATCTTACACTAACGAACAGTACATGTAACTAAATTATCTCACTAACATTGGTTATTATCGCATCAGCTACCAGCGAAAGGTATGTCTAACGTAACTAAAGTTTCCAGCATTAATGAAAGCTAACATAGATCAACTGAACTAAGAAAGTAATAGAATGCACAAAGACAAACCTATCAAAACTTAACAGCGGAAATAAGACCAGTCACATTACAAAGTTCATACTAACACCAGTAAAACGCAGTCCAAACCTGGTACTTGCAAAAACGGTAACTTATTCTTACTGTTTTCCAAGCATAAACTCTAACATATTAACGGTTAATCGCTGTACAGCGTAACACAGTAAATTTAAGCCTGAAATTCTCACATGTCGATTGCGTTAATTATAGCCTGATCAACTGGATATACTGCCTACAACATAGCACATGTCTTCACATTAAATAAGCTAACATAGCATCATATGCAACTAAGAATATATGTACAACGACAAAACCTAACACAATCTTAACGCCCATAATAAAACCTGTTAACGATTAACAGAAGTTATCCGTTAATATCAGGTAAAGTAAACTAACTTTACAGTACATGAAGTACCCTATGGCTATATTTTTCCCCAAGCATATCTCAGCATTATTAACGCTTAATCTTACTCTTGACAAGACCAGTAAACATTGTATCAATAAAATCGTGTCATAACCATACCGTAACCATCTATATACCTAACGGAGTAATACGAATAAGTAAAGTTTTGGTAAGACTAATCTCTTTTTGAATCCGCATCCTTCATCAAGAAATGAAGCCAACTCTAAACATGAAAAGATTTAACCGGCGCCTTTTAAACTATTGCATAAGTGATGCAATAACTTATTTATTTGCCCCTCTAAGGCAGAATACAGTAGCAATGTAGCAGTCCATCGGTTACGAGATAAATTTTTAATGACACAGGATAAACGTTTGGGAATAATACGAATAGCCACCGTCGGTGAAAGTATTGCAACACATCGTGAGAGATCTGGGAATGATACATCGTAGGACCATCAGTGAAAAAAAATGTCTCTCTGTGAGGAATGTATGCATAACAACCTTGATAGGTAATGAGTTCTTCTTTCATTCCCAATCAACTCGACAGTATAATAATAATACC
>JABUQX010028752.1:0-37500 GCA_015478945.1 Trachelipus rathkii | reverse complement strand
ATATACTTATATATTATATATATATATACTATATATATATTATAATATTATAATATATATTATATATATATATTTATATGTATATTATATTATATATATATATATATATATATAATAATATATATATATATATATTTATATATATTATATATATATATTATATATATATATATATATATTATATATATATAATATATATATATATTATATATAATTTATATATATATATTATATAATATATATATATTATATATAAATATATTATATATTATATATCTATATTATATATATATATTATATTATATATATATATATATATATATATATCTAAGTAAACCAAACGTATAACGGAAAATTTATGAATATGAAAAGTCCTATAGCACCAGATGCGGTGAGGTGCGCTGTTCGCTCATTTTGGTGCAGTGCGGTGGAACACACAATTCCGATGTCCCGGTGCGGTGCGATCTTAAAAATATAGAGTTGCGGTACGGTGAGGTGCGAATCTTAAAAATATAAAGTGTAGTACGGTGCGGAGCTCTGTGGGCATTGAAAAAAAAATAAAGGGCGATGCGGTGCGACAAAAATAACTTTTGGTGCGGTGCGGTGCGGTGCTGTGCGGTGCGGTGCTTGGCCAACCCTAGTCTATACATAATGAATTTTGTAAAATAGCAAGAAGCAATCTACTTATGGGCACAACCCTTTATAAATATTTTAAATTGTTTGGGTATTTTCAAATATATATTTTAAGTTCCTACCTTACGGTCAATTGCCCTATTCTGGGAGGGAAACTGCTCTTATAGGTAGTTGTTACTTAGGATCCGGATGAGCGATGTAGCATGTCCTTCCTCGCTTTGAGACTCTGTCGCTCTAACTATGGTGCCACCGTAGCACATTCTCAAATTATATACACACTTTAAAATACATGCAATATTAGATGAAATATTCCTGACAATTGTGAGGATATGAAAATAAATAAAAAAGTTTCATACTAAATAAAGAGTACCAAAAAATGTACCAAAAGAGTACCAAGATAATAATGTAAGATTTGCTGATGAAAACAGTACTACTGTTCACATCAAATGATTAAGAATTACAAAAATGGCAGGTTTGGAGCGAGAAAGAACTAACAGAAGAGAAGAAAGACCTATACCCAATGGTCGACAGGAAGTAGGCTCGAAATTTTGAAATTTTTAAAGAACAATCTGGTTATTTTACTTTCTCTAACCGAATCCAACAAAACCAAACCTAAACCTAACTACCTAACATAACATACCTAAACCTAACGCCTGCGGCTGGCTGTACAGGACAATATTTTTGTGTGTATGACATTTTTTCCTGTTAACCATTTGGGCTAGTCCCCGAGAAGAATTATAAATCCTCTAAGGAATAATCAAAGTAAAGTTCAATTATCAAAGTTAAAAGTTCAATAATCAAAGTAAAGTTTAATAATTATAACGTAAAGTTTAATAAGCACGTAACTCCTCAACAAATAATAATGGTCGACACTATATATGCGGGTACTTGATGAGAATATTACTCTATACTGCTCGTTAACGGTACGTTATCGGAGAATACAGCTCACAGTTACACCAGTCAACTATGGTTAATAAATACTTGCTACATCCGGCAAACTAAAAGAATAACGAGAACGCCGATAATGGAGTAGTGTGTGGCTAAATGACAACCAAACAATTGTACCTCCGCAATAATCAAGCGGAAAAACGCTTATCGCAGGGCTAGTTTATCAACATCAAATGTGGCGTCCTCCACCGTTCCATTGTCTTAATATTGTCGTGTCATAATATTCGTGTATCATAATATTACATACGTTTTTCGATGCCCCACACTTCCAACAGGGAGTATGCCGATAATATGTTCATGTAACGATTGTGTGACGGGAATGCAAGTGAGGCGCGGAGTGCATATGCCGTGCGGTATCCAACGAGATGGTTTGCCGCATAGGTCCGTTTTCACGAGGATGTATCAGCAATTATGTGATACTGGGACATTTAGACCTGCTGGCATTGCGGATGGAGTTTATGCGATACTTCGCCACTGCCATCGTGCCCATGACATTCTCCGGTATTTTGACGCAAACCCGTCATCGAGTGTACGTAGAGCGGCGGCCGAACTTGCTGCTTCACGTTCGCCAAAATGAAGAACACTAGCATGGGATGGACGCCACGCATATCATTTACAAAGTGCACAGCATCTACAGCTTACCGATATAGGAAGTTGACGCGACTTCTGTGAATGGTTCATAGGGCATTGTAATACGAACCTATATTTCCCAGAGTCGGTGCTGTGAACGAACGAAGTCATCTTCAGTAGGCGTGGCATTCACAACCAGAGGAATAGACACGTGTGGTCCCAGAAGAATCCTCAAGCAATCCGGGAGCACCATTACTAACACGAATTTAAATGTAGTGTTAATACTTATATATTATAATATATATAATATATAATATATATATATATATGATAATTATTATAATTATATATATATATTATATATATATATATATATTGGTATGTATAGACTGAAGTACTATAATTTATATATATAAATTATATATATATATATATTATATATATATTCATGTGTAAATACAACTTAATTCCTATATCGGTTACACCTATTAGTTTTTTAAATATGATGATGATATAATGATTTTCACAAGAATGTAATTAATATATAAATGTATACTATTACTCTATTTGATATAATAAACTATGAAGCTATACTTATAGTGATAATATAATATCATACTCACTATTCAATTTTCTATCATCTATGGAATGTAGGTTTATACAGTAAGTGATAGCTCTTTTATTAGAGGGTATGTATTCTCACTCATATCTTTTGTATATAAATCATACGTACAATATGCTTGAGTTATATTATCTCAGTTGGAATAACTATATATACCAGGCTTCACTTTGCACGAGATCACACTACATATCAGCACCTGGCTATATAAGTAAGTTAATATACGGTTAACTGTATACTAGCAGTTAAGAGCCGTATCTTCATAGTTATATTGCGTATATATTATTAATAATTAGGCAAACGTTGCCTTTTTGGTCTCCACGTTTCGTCTCGAGACCTTCACACAGTTTTTGCACCTTTCTATTGTTCTGTGAGGCCGTATAGCAACCAAATATATGAGGTATTAGTCGTTATAAGCCATCCCTATAACGTCATATTATAATTATATATAATGGAATACTTATATACCAATTTGGATATACCATTAACGCTAAGGTAATATCAGACCAGCGTTATATATAATACTATATATATATTATAAAATATCTACTCTATATTATAAATTATAATTTCCAAATTCTTTCAAGTGCTGGAGTTGGTTAAGGAGAAAAGTTTTTCTATCCGAATCTGGTTTTAATATTGACGTACAGAAGTTCACTAAGATGGCAGACATAACAGCAGTATGAATGCCATTGATAGCAGAGGTTAATAACGAATAGGCGGAACAGTGTCTGCCTTACCAAAATTGAAAACAGTACAAAATAAAAAAACATAATACACAGCAGGTCAAAAAGAAGAATAGAAACCAGTGACAAAAAAAAAATATACAATCAAAAAGGCAAAAAAACTAAAAAGAAGAATGACGGGCATTACTTGAACACGAATCTATTTTTAAGGTCTGTTAAAATTAAAAACCTTTGAATTACGAAAGCAATCAAATTTTTTTTTCTAAAAATTATAGGAGAGAAGAAAAATTCCGATATTGATTTAAAAGTAAGTATATCTGTCATTTGTGAAGGATATTAATAATAATGTTAATTATAAATATGGACACAATGTGAGCAAAAAATGATATGCAATATTGTTGTTTATGGGAAATTCCTGATACATAGTTTACCGTGATAATAATAATAATAATAATAATAGTAATAATAATAATAATTAATAATATTACTCACTTCATATAATATAGGTATTAATAATAATTAATGATACTCTCAATTAATTCGCATCAATTACTCACCTCAAACTAGGTAAAACTAAGAATTTATTACCAGATATAAAGATAAAATTTATATACTTGTATGTGAATATAAAATGGATACATATTTAAATGAACTAACTACTATTCAATTAATTCCTAAGTATCATAATTAGTTAAATAATAATATCACTTAACAATACTAAAATTGAAAATAACAATAATAATAATAAATAATAATTATAATAATAATATAATAATATATAAATAGATAAAGAATTGCTTAAACTGACTAAATTAGAGTTTTCTAAATATATTACATATATGGGACAAATGAGAACCAACTACCATAACCTGTTTTCTACGCTACAACCGTATACTTATAATAAATGAATATTTACTATATATATAATATATATATATATATTAAACTCGCTTAATAAGTGATCATTATTCCTAATATAATAATATATTATCCTAAACTGTATAAGTAAAATTAATTATATATTAATATATATTTGAATACACACGTCAAATGTAGGTAGTGCATATCGATAGTTATTGTTGGCCCTAACGCATAAATTCGGGAATCTAAACTATTCTTCTGTTTATAGCTCCGACAAGCTGAAATCGTTTAACTAATACATGTCTTAAGTTTTTATTGATATTATTTCGTGTATGCTTTTTTCTTACACTTTTTCTATTTATAGTTTTATTTTTATCTGTATTATTTATCTGTTTTTCATATTTAAAATTTATATTCTGTTATTATTATCTATTTATGTATTTATATATTTTTTGTATGTTTATCTGTTTTTATTGGATTTTTATTAATCATAGTATAGTATAACTTTATCTATATTTAATAGTCTTATTTTTTTTAACCTTATGTCATCTTAATTTTAGTGATCGTTTTTATTCTGTTACATTTGGAAATCTTTGATATTTCTTTTTTAATTTTTTCTTGTCTATTTACGTTCAAATTATTGTTTCAAATGTTGTTTATTATTATGGCTCCATTTATTAATGAATTGTCCCGTTCTTACTTACCCTTGTTGTTCTTAATTCCCCAAGGTATTGTATTATTCTCTTTCGTTCGATCCTTTTTCTATAATGTTATTAATACATATAACCCTCAACTGCATAATTTTATACCTTGAGTCTTTTTTGAGTTGAAAATTAGTGTTGAATTTGACTCTGGTGCATCCGAAGCCGTTTTATTTATAATAATATAATGTCTCTTATAGTGCTTATCTTAGTGACCTCAATCTATGTATCACCTATCCTTCTATTGTGGTAACTAGTGTAAAGTATATTATAGTATTATATATAATATATATATAAGTATATATAAATAGTATTATAATAATATAAAGTAACCGTGATATAATATATATATATATTTATATTTTATATGTTACTAGATTTCTCTCGACTACTTTCTCCTATAGCGGCAACTTTAATTGATTATGAGTATTAAACTCCCCATAAACTTTAGTATATATAGTATACTACTATACCACTGAAGGAGGCTGTCCTATATATCGTTACTGTGTGTTATAAAAGCCTTCGGCATATCAATATCATTCCTTTAAATCTCATGTATTAAGCTATATAGTATTATTATTAGCTTTATATATATACACTTATATTGATAATAGCCATTCTATTTCTATTAGATCTAGAAAACTAGTATATTAACGCGATAAGTCCTCATTATGTGGGCTAACTATCATTATATATATTATATATATATATTATATTTTCCTATATGACAAGTCTATAGCCTTACCTATATATATATATACTTATATACAACTATATATATATATATATATATAACATATATATATATATATATTTTATACTAATACCTTATTATATTTTATAATAATAGGTGTTACGTATATATATATATTAATTTATTATATAATAATCATATATATATTGATAATAGGTATATTTATATATATATATATATACTATATATTTTATATGATAGTATTATTAATAATATATATATATATATATTATATTATATATAAGATTATAATTAATATATACCATATATATATTATAATGATTAATATACAGTATATAATAATATACTTATATAATGATTGTATAGGCATTAAGGATGTATTTGGATGTGAAGATATATATATATAAGTATAGTATATATATATGTACTATTATTTATTATAATATATATATATTGCTCTTCACTAGGTATTATATATATATATATTATAGGGTCATTTTGTAATATAATTAATATTATATAAATCATATAGCTATTAATTTTATATTATTAGTACCTAGTAGATGTATAGATATGAGTATATTATATACTAACTCTCTACAGAGGCCGAGAGAGAGGAACAGGAAGCGTTAAAAACATGGATCCTTTGTTTTTGCAAGTCTTGTTATCCTTTACTGTTATTACTTACGCGGCAAGAATAGGACTTATATGTCTATTTTGTGAATGATATGAAGAAAGCCTCGTGATAGTAGATACATATATTTTAGCATGATAAATGTCTGTATTCTATTCTCTATTTATTGAAGCATGATAAGATATATGATATTTTTAATTTATATATTTTGTGATTTTCATCGACTTTGTATGATAGTCCTGAAGCAGATTTTTTTTAGGTTTTTTCTATATATATATTATACTAATTATATTATAATATATATCTCAATATATTTATATATATATTATAATGGGTTAATAAATTAAATATAGATAAAGGGAAAAAATCATTTAATGATATAAGAATATCAGGAAAACCTCTAACATTAGTCGTGATATGACTCTCACCATAACTATATCAAGTACCCTAATACCGATATTCTTCATGATGCTTTACCAGTCCAGAGTACAACAGGTAGGGGCTTTGAACCTTTGTTGTTCAATTTGAATGACTCGGTATATGAGTCATATCTTATCTCTAACCAACCCGTATTTATGTATCATATATAATGCAACTCGCTTACTTGTTATATAAAAGATATCTTTATTCTCGATTCGATAGGTATATATATCGGTACTAACACGATGTATTAAGAACTAGATAGTTCCATCTTTAGTGTTCTAGTGTCCGCACTTCTCACAGTATAACATTATCGTCTATAAATTTTAACTTTCTCTATCGTTTATTATATATCTAGGAGGGATTAGGTTCTCTATTCTGATATATCTTCCAAATACGAATTTGAATGTGTACCTGATAAACACCTTCAAAGTTTATTATAACTGAATATACGCTTATACCGGGACATACTACCACGATCAATATCTGGTCACCATTTTATCTAAAAACAATGTACCTCAAGTCAAATAAATAAATTCTACAGTAAAATAGGTTCCACCATATAATCTCGCAAAGTAGTGTAAAAACACTCACTTCTGTGTACCTATAAACACCTAGTATATACTTACTTTACATTCTCTTAATGCCTTTCTCTACCCCTTATTTTACTATAAAGTTATTAAAAAGCTGTAGTTTGGCTAGCAAGTATATATGGTACTTCGAAACTTTACCTTACTCCTTCACATAAGATAGGAGTTAATTATTTTTAATATTATATATATAGTGCCAACCAAATTGGAACACCACCAGATTATGTATTTGTAAGATATCACTCTCAGACCATCTACGTTTGTGCTATTTTGATAGTTTGTTTTTTCATTGTACACTCTCCAGCCGGCGATATACATACCTTGTCCTAAATAATTACAATTAGGATCCATTATCTTAAGCTTTTTCCATCCGTGCTTGACTCCTTCTTCATTCTTGTGAAAAAAAAGATAATATCCAATTGGATAACATTGAGCTCTCATCTTTTTATAAGCTGGGATCTCGATCAATGCTTTTATTTTCGTAATGTCCACCAGAGCCGAGCAATAGAGAAGTGCTATACCATTCTCCGCACCTCTAATATACTATTTGATTCAAAAGTCTTCACAGCAGCATTGTTCCATTTGTACTCTCCCTCATAGCAGTTGCGCACGCCTTCCCGCTATGGACCTGTAGCCAAAGTAATTGTGGACATCTGTGCTAGGGGAATTTTCCATCCTTTCATCCAACTTGGTGTTCCAATTTCTGAGGCACTCTCTTGAGAGTGAGATTCCCTCTCGTTGGCCTGAGATAATAATGTGTAGCTGTCCTACCAACTCTTCTTCAATGGTCCGTATGAGCACTCGACTTCCATCGCCGGGACGAACATTTCTCTATATTTACATTGAAGAATTCCTACGATTTGACGGAGAGTCGTCGCGCCAGCGCCATAAGCGACTCTCGAAACACTTTTCGTTAGCCATTCCTCTTCAACCTTAGGGAATCGTTGTATTGATTGTCTGTAAAAGGAACACCGAATCATACTCAGAGTGACCTTGACCCCCTAGTGTTATACACCATCTATTCTCTCGGTGAAAGAACATCCTGTTCTCTTTTTCCAAGGGAAGCAGTCAGGACACAGATCCAAAGTTATCAACGTCTCTTACGTTGTGAGTGTTACAATCTCTCGTTACTTATAGGGTTAGGTCTTCTCGATCCAGGACGGATCCGTATTCTTTTCAATGATAGTTTCATGCGCATCTCGATTTCTTGATATAATGGCATAACTCTATCTCTTCAAGAAATCAAAATATGACAGTGTAATGGAACCCTCACTCAGCTCGAGCCCCAAATAATCTGCTTAAGTTACTCCGCTGTCTCGATTTTTGACCGTTTTTTTTCTTAATTCTATGTCGTCTTAGATATGAACTGGTGATTCTACCGTTCCTTACACTTTACTTTGATTGTTCTCTTTTTCCTACACTCAGCTGAAGGAGACGAGATTTAGTTACTTATTTTGTTTCCCATATATCCATCTTATAGTGTGTGTTTGCGGTCTGATAATCCTGATTCGTGACACTCACTTATTGAGCTCTACTCCTGAATGGAGAGAAGTACTCGAAACAGCGGAACACCCCTGGTGTTGACAGTAGAACGGTCTCTTCCGAAGGAGGAACTCGGCTAATGGTTGTGGGGAAAAACGCCATATCCATTCCGGCTCGACCGTCCGGAGGTAGGGAGTGGCTCTGCTCCACGAGGCAGTAAACGGAGAGTGGGTGCTGATGGAGTTGGGAGGGAAGATACTTCTCCACCAGACTCTTGTTCAGGTCTCTCTCCCGAGATTTCGAGCGCCATACATCAACCTATTGCCGGGTCTCCTGACTCTCCCGGTCCCATCGAACGTCATTGTTCTTCTTTGGAGACTGCTTCATCAATTGCTATCGGCATTGATAAAGGTGCTGCTGAGAGGGTGAGTAACACCTCTCAGTCTGCTGAGTTACGGAGTACTTGTCAAAGTCTTTGAAAACATGCTAATGTTGAGGATAATATAGCTCGCATCTTCGGTGAGAGCACTCCTTTGGAGGTCGGGAGCCTCTCCAGTTCCAAACAGGGTTCCCCCTCTCTCCTTTCTGCGTGACTTTCCTCTTCCTTTTGGATTCGAGATTTCGATTGGTGGGCCGTTGAGTGGATCTCGGGATCTTCTTGTATAGTCTTCCGAGACGGTGCCTGACTATCTGCACATCGTGACTATTGTCACGGATCGCCTCGGAAGTTGATCCTATATTTTTCTATTAATATGACAAATTTCCTCCCGAAGTATGAAGAATTAACGAAACTAATCGACGAACGTTACCCGAAGGCCATTTGTCTTCAGGAGCTGCTACTTTGTCAGCGTGTCATTTTTCCACCATCCACATACAGAGAGCTCGTCTCCCTGAATCGTGAAGCTAACGATCGAGAGGGTGCAGCGATTCTGCTTTATGAATCTGTCCCTTTCTCTCGGATTTTCCTCTCGACTCCGTTGCATGAGGTGGCAGATTACCGCTTGACCAGTGTATCTGGCACCTACTGCTCGACAACTAATGAGACCCTTCTAACATTGTCAGAAGTTTTCCGACGCCATCGTTTAGTCCTAGGTGACTTTTAACCTCCGCCACCATTGTGGGGTTACACTATAGTCATCCCCAATGCCGAAGTGCATCTGGGAATCTTGGAAGGAGTTCTCCTGGATGTTTAAATGTTAAATACAGGTCTTCCAAGTGTTGAACCTTTTTGACAAGGGCTTCTGTCGACTTCTCATTGTGCGATATGCGCCATCGATCGTATCGAGTGGTAGAGGTCACCTTTCCTTTAAGGAAAGTGATCATTTTCCGATCGTCCTACCATCCTTTGGCCCTAGCTTGCAGCAACAACCATATTCCAGCTGGTGGTATGATAGAGCGGATTAGTCTTAATTCTATCAAGCTACTTACTTCCCAGTCCTTCCTGCCACAACCTTTTCCCTTCTTCGGCATCCGCATTCACATTCTTTAGGGAAACAATCCTTACGGCAGCAGTTAACCGTATCCCGCGTTCTACTGGAACCGTAAATTTCCGTCTCCATGGTGGAACGCAGATTGTGCTCAGGCTCATAATGAAAAGCAAAAATTGTACCGTTTGTACAAAAGGACTCCTACTCCGTCCACCTTGATTCTTTTTAAAGCTCCAGCAACCCGTCCCAGGTGTACCAACCGCCGGACGAGAAACCAATACCCCCTGAACTACGTCTCCACCGTATATTCTTTCAAGCGTTTATCTTCTGTATACAAGAATGTGCCTAAAATCTCTCGAAAACGCCATAGAAATCCACCTATACTTCTTACATATGTCTCACAACCCTCTGCTGTTATCTCTGCTCCGGAGATTATTGCTGATGAGCTGGGTTTTCACTTTGCTTCTTGCTCCAACGAATCCCAAATCCAGAACCTTTTAGATCGGATCGTGTACGGGCAAAACTCCGAATTTTTCCGTTTCCGCTGGGGAGGACCCTTCTTATAACAAACTATTTACGAGGGTGGAATTTCGGGAGGTACTAAAGCTATGTAAAGACGGTGGTGATGGCCCTGAAGGCATTTCCTTCCAGATGTTAAGACATTTTCACCCAACGACCTTGGCTTTTCTCATCAGCTTGTGTAACAGAATCTGGGTGGAAGGGATCTTTCCTCCTGCTCGGATGACAGCTTGTATGGTCCCAATTCCGAAACCTGGGGAAGGACCCAAATTCTATTAACAACCATCGACCCATCTCCTTAACTTGCAACACATGTAAGTTGATGGAGAGAACGGTGGCTTTCCGTCTCGTTCCTAGATTGGAACAGCTACATGCATTTTCTGATAATCAATTTGGCTCTACTCAGGATCCTCTCCTTCGTTTGGATCATGATGTACGTGAGTCTCGCTTTTCATAAAGTGACCCTGGCCGTTTTCTTTGATCTTGAAAAGGCATACCAATTCCAGCATGGAGGGTGCGGAGTTCTGCGAATCCTTTCACTCCAGAGCCTAATGGTGGCAACAGTCCCCCTCTTCCTTCAGAACCCTTGATGCGCCTAACTGTCACATGTCAGTGCATCACCACTCTTTGCCATGCAATTTTGTCATGGGAAAAGTCCGCAAGACAGCGTTGAGTGTATTGCCTTGTTGCAATGGCTGCAACGGAGTGGTCGATACCGATCCCCAACTCAGTCCGTTGCTCACTCTATGTGGATGATCTTTCAGTGTATGTCACTGGAGCTAAACTCCCTTGTATGTTGTGTCAGCTTCAACTAGCCATTGACAACGCAACGTACTGGTGCAGCGCGTGGACTCAAATCCTCCACTTCCAAAACAAAAGCGACGCTTTTCCGAAGATACCCCCGTCGAGGTGAGCGAATACAATCACCTATATTATACCTGTATGGCCCTCCCATCCAAGTGGAGCCAACGTGGGGTGCGGACAGAAAGACTGTGCCCCTCTACATTATACTCGTAAGGGCTAAATTGGATTATGGCTGTGCCATTTATGGGTAGACCTTCCAATCATATCCTCGCTTCCTTGACCCTATTCAAAACGAGGGTCTGCGCATTGCAACAGGTGCATTTCCATCGCCTAAGGAAAATCTAGAGATGGAGACTGGGATGATGCTCTTGTCCCTGCGGAGAACAGATTATGTGCTCCTTATTCCTCCGTATTAAGGTCCCTGCTTCCTTAACCTTGTTACTATTAATATAGAGTTTCCTCTACAATCCTGCATATTAGCCGTTTGCTGGGGTTGTAACTCCTATTTTTAATCTCCTAGGCCTCCCTTTTCGATCGGTTTTGCGCTACAATTTCGACAACGTTCATGAGAAATGGCTTTATCCTTCCCTTACTGTCTGATTCCGGATACGATCCTTAACCATGGCTGAGGCATATCCGGCGAAGTTGAGGGGTTCCTTTATCTCTCATAAAGAGATCCACAATGACTCGACACCTGTCTACACTGATGGTTCAAGACGGATGGTGAAGTGGGAGTATCAGCTGCCATCCCAGATCTCTCAATTTCCTACACCCTGCCGACCTATATGTCTATATTCTCAGCCGAGATGATAGCGCGTTATGGATGTGGGTATGATTAGCAATCTACCACCCGAACGTCATTTTACCATCTTCTCGAACTCTAGAGGCGCTCTCTTGGCACTGCTCGACCCGTCAATAAGAATTCCTTTTGTTTCAGCTGTCCAAAAGTTCATGAGCTCTGTTCATTTGAATGGAAGAGGCATTGCCTTCTATTGGATTCCTTCCCATGTGGGGGTTCCGGGGAACGAGGAGCTGATACAGAAGCCAAACGTGCTGCCACCGGCAGGCTAACTAGCAAACGATAAACTCCAATGAATATACCATTGGGACACCTCCCTGCGACGGATTTTTACATATGTATCCATTAGGATTTCCTCTCCTACTGGGAAGCGTATTGAGCAGAGAATTTTCGTGGCGCCAAGCTGCGGAATGTTAAACCTCTTATATGTCTCTGGCCCTGCTCTTTCAAACGGAGTTGCCTCCAGGAGGTGATTCTTGCCCGTTTACGAATTGGACACACCAATCTCACGCATGGCTTTCACATGGTGAGGGAGGCCCCCCCATCCTGTCCGTTTAGTTCTTCGTGTGGTCCTTCTACTATCGCCCATATACTTGTGGGTTGCGACCATCTCAGCATCAGACCTCAATTCTCCCCGACATACTTGAAATTCCTTTCCGAATCGCCTTGCTCATATTTTATGATTCCCCTCACTTTCGAAGTGACAAAGTTTTTGCTTTCCTCTACGAGCTAAACATTCTTTATCGAATCTGAACGTCTTAATATCATTTATCTTTCTTGTTTTGTGTAGAGACTTCCCCTGTTGTTAGTTCTACTGACACGGTATAGCCGCTCTTTTTTGCGTGCAGTGATGGTCCCTGTAACACATATATATATTATATATAATATATATAATATATATATATATATATATATATTATACTATATATAATATATATATATATATATATATATTATATATATAACTATATATATATAATATTATATATATATATATATATATATATTATATATAAAATATATATATTTGGCGTCTGGTGGAAGGGGCTGCAGACCACCACTGAGGAGTCCAAAGCAGCCCCCGGGACGAAAAACCCAATCATCGTGACAACGCTCACTCTCTTCAACCATTCTATTCTCACTATTGAAGGTGTTTCTCAAGTCAACTCACTTACCCCTCATATTGGTGACCACCGGAGTGACTAGTGCCACGGAGTGCACAACGAACACCAGCCCAGCATTCCATCTCTTCAAAGGTTGTTCGCCGTGGTTAAGACATTTCGTTGATAAGAGTTGTTTACCACCAATTGTTAACGCGGCATTAATCAAGTCAAGTTTCTTCTGCTGGGCGCTGCTCTGTTTGGTCATCCTGTAACGCCTGTACTGTGCTTCTCACTGCAGGTAGCAAGACCAACTGCACGTAAGATAACAGAGTGGTCGAAGCCTTCCCAGTGGCTTTAATGTGTGCACCCTTGCTCTCATCTGACAGCTGACCAACGTCCTTCCATGTGCGCAGAGCGGAGTGTCGCGGCATTGTCACTGGGGGAGAGTTCTGTGGCGTCGTGGAAGGCGAGCCTGCACCACCACTGAGGAGTCCAAAGCAGCCCCCCGGACGAAACGCCAATTCATCTCGACAACGCTCACTCTCTTCAACATCTATCTTCAGCTAAGTGAATGGTCTCAAGTCAACTCACTTACCCCTTCATAATATATATATAATAGTTATATATATATATATATAATATATATATATTATATATATAATTAATATATATATATATTAAATTATATTATATATATTATATATATAATATATAATTATAATATATAATGATCCAGAAAGTATTTTTAGGGGTTCTCAAAACCTATATATGCTCCTGAGTTTGCATCCTGCTTATAAACTTTGACCTTTCCTTTCTGTCGAAAGCGTGCACTCACTAAATTTATCCCCAACCATGTAACCATAGTCCTATTCAACCTTACACTTTAACTCTGCTATTTTTAAAGTTTTTTAATCTACCCTAACAGGTGGGTTTAAAAACATCTTAAACTTAACCAAATCTCAGATTGCCAGTATGACTACAGCAAGGAACGCTTCTTTTTCCTTCCATCCTAACTCTTCAGCATTTCGGAGAATCTTTTGCCCTAGCACTAGCATATAGAAAATTTAAGAGGGTAGAATCTAACGCAGAGCTTTCAATTCTAAGCTTCTCATTTTCGTTATCCATACTACTATTTGATTACCTTTAGCTCTACTGCAGCTGTTGTAGACGGCCACCGTCAACCTTTAATAAATCTATCAACAGTGATGTTCCTCAAGATTCTGTTTTATTTCCTACTTTTCTTTAATGATTTTCATTTTATTTTCTTAAGCTTACGATTCCACCCTTCATTTTTAAAAGCGTCCCACTCAACTGCACATGTTTGTTTACCGATAACACTGGCCAACAAAAAAAAAATTTTTTTTTTGCTGCCAAGGATATTTTATCGAATTTATAGTATATCGGGTGTGCTGATTTCAGAAATGACATTAGTTTTCCAAGAGTGGCTCTAGTTCTTGAGATACAGGGTGTTCCAGATTTACTCTTATACAAATATCTTTTTTAATGCATATTTTACAGTAATATCGTTTTATTTCTTTTTAAGGGCTTACCTTTATATATACTTTATTTTTCTATTTTCAGAACACTATGATTACTCAGGAAGAGCCTGTTTGAATAACCCCAATTTATTCTGCTACATGCTGATGAAACAGGAGAACCAAAGAAAGAAATAGTTACAACTTTGTGAAGCAAGCATTCGCCAACGAATGAAACTCGGAGACCAAGATAAGTCTTGGGCTCTCCATATGGTCTGTAAAACGTGTGCCGAAAATCTCGTCAGTCGAAAAATGGACGAAGAAAAGTTTAAAATTTGGTGTGCCTATGTTATGGGGAGCCCAAGAATCACCACAGTGACTGTTATTTTAGTTTGGTTAATGTGAAAGATAATCGTTACAAGAAACGTAAATTTGAGTATACGGATTTGGAATCAGCAAGCGACCTGCTACACACTCCGACGATATCCCTATCCAGTGTTCACTACACTCCCAGACTTAGCATTGTCTGATGAAGAAGATATCCAGATTTGGTGGGCACCGTGCCAGAAAGTGTAGTGAATATGAGAAAACTTCTACACAGGCAACAGTCTTCCAGGAAGAGAATCAATGAGTTAGTACGAAGTTAAGGTCTCTCCAAGCAGAATCTGAAGCTTTAGCATCTAGACTAAGTGAAAGAACTGTCTCAAGGCCAAATGTAGAATAACTTTTTTTTCGACAAGAGAGGTATTACTTCTTCCATTTATTTCATTGAGAAGAAGAGCCTGAGTTTACTTAGGAACATCCTGGACCCTACTCCAAATGGGGTACCTAAATACCACAGAAGATTGGCCGTTGTTTATGGATAGTTAACCAAACTTGAAGTGTGTTTTATTGACAAATGGGCAAAAGTTATGCATCGATTCCAATAGATCACTCAACAAAACTGAAAGAGGAATATGAAAATATAAGAATGATCTTGCAGAGCTTAGATATAATGAACACCAGTGGTCTATATGCGTGATTTGAAGATGGTCAACATCTTGCAGCAAGCGGATATACTAAGTACCCTTGTTTCATAGGCTTGTGGGATAGTGCTAAAGACCACTGGGAAAAAGTTTTGGCCTGCTAGGGAAAATATGACTGTAGGTGCATCAAATATCATTAAGACCACTGGTTGACAGGGGAAAAATTATTTTCCCACCACTCCACATCAAACTAGGACTGATAAAGCATTTGGTAGGGCCCTAGACAAAGATGGTGAATGTTATCAAATATATTTGCAGATTTTTTCCAGTGTTGAGTATGGAGAACTCAAACTGAATCTTTAGCGCCCTCAAATTCGCCAATCATAAAGGATGCCAAATTCAAAGCTACCAAGACAGACACTGAAGCACCGCCTGGAAAAGTTATGTGTTGGTTGTTCAGAACTTTGTGGCAACCACCCTAAATCTGCCAACTATGTAGAACTCGTACAGAAAAATGCTTTTCATACTTCAAAAATTTGAATGCTAATATGAGCATAAAAGTTCACTTTCTACATAGTTACTTAGATCGGTTTCCGGATAATTTAGATGTTATAGTGAGGAACCAAGGGAAGATTCCAGTCAGAGATATCAAGGGATGCCGAGAAAGATACAGGAAGATGGATACACATATTGATGCAAGACTATTGTTGAGCCTTCAACTTTATTGTCCACCATTCTGCACACAAAGACAATCAGATTTAACCGATTGTGTTAATTAAATAAATGGCTTTTGTTTTGTGGAATAAATATTTTTTCCTATTTAGCATTTTATTACTACCATTAAACAATTTGATATATATCTTTCGGGTGTTTTTTGTGAATTACGTTACAACCAAACATAAATTTTGTTATTAAAGTATTTTTGTGACCACCCTGGATCTCAAAAACTAGAGCCAATCTAGGAAAACGGAAGTCATATTCGGAATCAGGGCACAATGTTACCTATAAAATGACCTTCAAAAGTTTGCCGCAAAATCTTTGTTGGCCATGATTAATCGTATCTACGATAATTTTTGTCCAAACGACCAAACTATATGGCGATAATTATCGCGATAACGTTCGGTATCATTTTTTAATAATATGCTAGCATAGAAATCTTTATCAATAGATGGGAATCGCCGATACTTTTTTATATATATATATATATATTATATTATTTATATATAGATATATATTAATATAATTATTATAATAATAGATTAATAATATATATATATATATATATATATAATAATATAATTACTTATATATATAATATATATAATATATATATATACAGTGATGGCATCGATACAAAAAATTGCTTAAGCGATACCGATACATCGATACACAAAAATTTACTTTAGCGATACCGATACATCGATACTTGCTTACCTTCTTTGGCGATAACGATACATGTACGCCGATACATGTATCTAGATACTTTAAGACTAGAGATTATCAATTATATGGTATATATATAATATTATATATATATATATATATATATATTATTAAATATAGATATATATATATATATAATATATATATATATATATATATATAATATAGTATATATATATATAATATAATATAATATTTTATATAATAATATATTTGTATATATATATATATCTATTATATAAGATTTATTTTATATTATCAAATTTATTATTATATATATATATATATATATATATATATATATATATATATATATTTATAATAATATTATATATATATATATAATATATATATATAATATAGCTCTACAATTGTAAGAGAATATGTGAGATACTAAAAAGATTAGGAAACCCTGATTTTTCTCATACACTGAATTTCCTTTTAAAAATATCAAACTGCTAAGCATTTCTTCAGACAGTCTGCCTCTTTTAGAAGAATGAATATAAGATTCCAATCTAAAGAGTCTTTCTACTGATGCTAATGCTTCTGATAAATAGTTACCAAAAAATGAAAAACTGTCAAAACACCAGGAAAATGACGTAGAGATTCCAGTGAAGATTTTTATTCTGCAAAATATTTGAGAAACCTCCATATCCATCGAATCTTCGCTTGTAGTCGGTAATGCCAGTTTATATTTCATAATCAAAAAGTCATCGAACTACTTTCAGGAAACTGCATAATCAGTCATGCTATTTGGGCTATCTTTTTGGAGGGCCTTTATAGAATTCACCAGCATTTCTTGGACTCCTCTGGTCATTGCAGTAGTTTTGATGTCACTGTTAATCGAATTGATAGCCACTTTAAGTTGAATCTTGGATTTGACACAGAAGCTAATTTGCAGTTTATTTCATGGCATAACCAAGATGAGAAACTTGAAACCTATTTGAAAAACCCTTTGAAATGGAGTTCAGAAATGGCTGACAATACTGAAGGGGCTCATTATCAAGGCGATTAATTTTAATCAACTGCTAAAAGTGGCAACCAAGCTCAACATAAAACAAATCGAGTTCAATAATATATATATAATTATATAATATATATTATATATATATATAATATAATAAAATATATATTATATATAAATATATATATATATTATATATATATAATATATATATATATATATATAATATACTATATATATAATATATATCAGGGCTGTCTCGTGGCCGTTGGTTGCAGGTTGCGCAACCACCATTTTATACAACTTGCAGTTAGTGTGCAAAAACTAATTTAATTATTTTTTTAATCTTTAATTTTTTTTTAGATTGAATATTAAAGAAATTAAATTGAATCTATTATAATACCACTCCAATGATTTATTATTTAATGAAAAAAAAAAACGTCATCAATTTTAGTAGTTCAAATGTCAAACCAACATGATTGTTGGCAGACCACTTTACAACACATGCCTATAGCATTTTGAGGGAAAAAGGTGTGTAAATATGACCGCGTGGACGCTTTATACCTACAACTTGCGGTTGCATATCAAGAACAACCGCTTTGTTTTCAATACGGAAATTCAAATTTATGAATACGAAACAATTCGGAAAATTGACTCCAATGTTTTAAAATTTAACGTCTCAGCGAACGAACGAATATGTATGTTGCGTTTGTCAGATCTCTTGCTTTTTTTAGTATTATAATTCTCTCTCTCTCTCCCTCTCTCTCCTATATATATATATTATATATAGATATATATATAATAATAATATATAATATATATAATATATATAATATATATATATATATATATATATATATTTATATATGTATATTAAATATAATATAATATATTATATATAATATTATATATATATAGAAGATATATTCAAACAAATTTTGTTCAACTCCAAGTAGAGTTACCAGTTTTGGCGGGTGATGTAGGATGTAATAAAATTCTTCTTGTAAAAATATGTTCTATTCTGACTCCAAAATGAGAAGCAATACGATCCCTAAAACTAAAAACAATAACAACAAATAAATACATAATAAAAAATAAGTTTTAGGTATAAGAATAAAGACTACGATATTTTGAAATGTGTTAAACAAAAATAGCCCTTATGCGGCTTGAATATAAAAGCCAAATTTGAATGCGGCCGTTTGGTTACTAGGCCTTACAATATGGGTAAGTTTATCAAAATAATAAAAAATTCTTCGATAGGGGGTTTTAGAATATAAGGAATATCGGCTCATGCATATCCGATATTCTAAAATTAGTACATACAATAAAAGAAATGACTTATAAAGAAGTATAATATGAGGCATTAGTTTGTAATTACATATCTATGAGGAAATCCTCAATGACATGTAAGAAAAACGACATAATAAAGAATTAGCAATACACATTATCACTGTATGGTAATTACACTTTCACGCACCTTTAGGATAAATGTAAGAATCACTTTTAGTTAATAACAGAAATAATGTTGCAGCAGTTAGAGACGCTCTTGATACGTTGAGTTCAAAAATCGGAAGAGCGAACAAAGTATTAGTAGTCACAGCTTTTGCAAAAATCGATGTTGCCAGATAAGCAAAAATTACATTCAGATGTTTAAACTGCACTAACATTATATTGTGTTTTTAATATAAATTTTTTAAATTACATATATGTTAATACAGTATTAGGTTATTAAAAATGATTTTAAGACCGACTTCAGAACCCCCCTCCAGAGGTTGGGGCAGCAGATTCTTTAATCTAAGTAACGACTCGGCCAACGAATCTGTCTGCCACTCCTCGAACTACGTTGAGTAGAAGGAGGTATGAAAGCAGAACGAAGAGAGGGCCCGGAAGGTCGAGCTGTAGGTACATTCGGTGCAGGTGTGGCTATATCGCGTGTACTAGCACGAGTACTCGGACGAGGTTGTGGTGCTGAAGTTACCTCATCTGTTGTGCTAGACGGTTGAGCTGAAGCTGGAGCAGGAGATAATGGTACTAAGGGAGGTGGCGGTGAGATAGTAGGAAGAGAAGGGGGAGGTGAAACAGGAATGTTGTAGGTAGGAGTCGTGCTGAAAGGGACTGAAACTGTTCTTGGGAACAATTCCGAATCCGGAGTATCAGGAGGATTGGACTCGAAGAACGCTGGCTTAAGGCGGTCGATTGATACGACCTCTGTGCGTGTGGGACGTTGAATGGTAAAGAACTTCTCCTTCCGAAGTAACACAGGAAAAGGTCCATCGTACTTCGGTTGGAAAGCAGTGCGGTGCGAGTCATGCCTTACAAAGACATGTGTGCATGTAGAGAGGTCCTTAGGTACGAAAGAATGCACTTTGTGGTGACGAGTAGGAGTCGGTCTCCACGACGAAGCACAGCGCCTTAAGCGGGTTAGATAAGATAATGGGTCAGCAGTAGGAGACGGAGAAGATTGCGAAAAGAACTCTCCGGGAAGCCGAAGAGTGGAACCATAGACAAGTTCTGCCGCAGAACATTGCAGATCCTCTTTGATGGCAGTGCGAATACCTAGCATTACCAACGGAAGAGCGTCTGTCCAATGTTCCGGTTGTGGATGAGCAGCCAAGGAAGCCTTAAGCTGACGATGGAATCGTTCTACAATTCCGTTTGCTTTTGGATTAAAACAAGTGGTATGAATCTTTTCTGAACCAAGGAGGCGCATCAAATCTCTCCAAAGATAAGATTCGAAGACACGTCCTTGATCTGTAGTGACAGAGAGAGGTATGCCGAAACGAGAAACCCAATGCGTCATAAAAGCTGTCGCAATGGATTCCGAAGAAGCAACAGAAAGAGGAATGGCTTCGGTCCATCGAGTGAACCGATCGATACAAGTAAGAAGGTAGCGTTTGCCATTAGAAGGAGGAAGAGGTCCTACAATATCTATGTGAACCTTTTCAAACCTGTCACCTGGTGGTAAGAAGGAGCCAAGAGGGCTTTTAGTGTGCCTCTGGACTTTAGACCGTTGACAGGAAAGACAATTGCGTGTCCACTTCGTCACATCGGCATTGACGCCGGGCCACACAAAGCGTGCTGAAACAAGCTTTCGCGAAGCCTCGATGCCGGGGTGAGAAAGGGAATGGAGATTGAAGAAGATGTCTTTCCTGTATGAAGAAGGAACGTATGGACGAGGAGTAGAGGTTGATGTATCACATAACAACTTCCTCTTGATACCCGGGAGTGTTATCCACTCTAGTCGTAAAGAAGAAGTTAATGTGGGGTCGATGATTTCGTCCTCTTGGAGCTGTGCCATAGCTTCATAATCTATGATTGGAATAGGAGAAATAGAGTCGATCTGGATGCGCGAAAGGGCATCGGCAGTGGTGTTATCTACCCCAGAGATATGCCGAACGTCAGTGGTGAATTGGGAGACGTATTCAAGGTGGCGTGCTTCTCTGGGAGAATGTCGTTCGTGACGGGAAATCATCGCGAACGTAAGAGGTTTGTGATCGGTTAAGATGTGAAAATCTCGACCTTCTATGAAGTACCTGAAGTGACGAGTAGTTAGGTACATTGCCAGCAACTCCCTACCGAAAGCACTATATCGAGTTTCGGCAGGTTGAAGCTTGCGAGAGAAAAAGGCTAAAGGAGACCAAACGTTATTTAAATACTGCTGCAAGACACCACCGACAGCAAAGTTGGAAGCGTCGACTTGAATACGCGTTGGTGCAGAGTCCTGAGGATGGACAAGAAGTGTTGCAGCAGCTAGAGCTTCCTTTGAAGCGTCAAAAGCTTTTCTTGCCTCATCCGTCCAATCAAGAATGATGGCTGAACCCCTCTTCTTTTGTGTAATAAGGGCTGTAAGTGGACGAAGAAGTTCGGAAGCTGAACGAAGGAAACGGTGGTAAAAGTTTACCATTCCTAAGTATTGACGAAGTTGCTTCTGTGTTTGAGGAAGAGGGAATGCACGAATGGCATCAACACGATCGGAGAGTGGTTTAACACCTTCGGGAGAAACAGTATGGCCCAAGAAAGTGAGAGATGATGTACCAAATACACACTTCGCGAGATTAAGTCGCATTCCAGCATCGTTTAATCGTGCAAAAACAGCACGCAAATGATCCTGATGCTCCTCAGGAGTTGCACTTGCTACAAGAAGGTCGTCGAGATAAGCCCAGGCGAAAGGTAAGCCACGCAGTATAGTATCAATAAACCTCTGAAAAGTTTGAGCTGCACATCTCAGACCGAAGGGCATTCTAGTATACTCAAATAATCCAAAAGGAGTAATAACAGCAGTTTTTTTAATGTCATCAGCAGCTACAGGAATCTGATGATATGCCCTGACCATATCCAATTTTGAAAAGATGGTTGCGCCATCCAGACGAGAGTTAAAGGACTGAATATGCGGAACCGGGTAGCGGTCAGGTGTTGTCGAGGCATTTAGAGCCCTAAAGTCTCCACACGGTCTCCAATCACCAGAAGGTTTTGGCACCATGTGAAGAGGTGAAGCCCAAGCACTCTTAGAGGGGCGGACAATACCTAGTTCTAACATATGCTCGAACTCGGCTTGAGCCGCCTTGAGTTTGTCTGGGGGGAGACGTCTAGCACGAGCGAAAGTTGGAGGACCAGACGTCTCGATATGGTGCTGTACATCATGTTGGACAGGTAAAGAAGAAGAACAAGGATTTAAAAGATCCGGAAAATCCTTCTGTAACATAGTAACAAAGGGAGAAGCGTCTGAAGAAGAAGAACATGGAGCGATAGTAGAAATGCCTCCAAAAACAGAAGAGATCAGAGCACCCTTTGAGGACAACGTAGTGGTACCGTCTACCAAACGTTGATTGCGAATGTCCACCATGAGATTGAAATGGGACAAGAAGTCTGCCCCAATAATAGGTTGTGTAACTTTTGCCACAAGAAAAACCCATTTAAAACTCCGTCGAAGCGAGAGTTCCAAAGAGCAAAGTCGTTCACCATATACTGGAATAATTGAACCATTCGCAGCATACAGCGTATGAGTAGATAGAGGTACTGCAGAGCGCTGAGACGGATCCGGAGGGACCAAAGACAAAGATGCGCCAGTATCAATCAGAAAGTTTTGCTTTGTGATACGATCGTAAATGCGAAGCACAGTAGGAAGCGAAGTGTCAGGGCCACAAGGGGCAGTCGCTTCTGCTATCCCTTGGCCTATTTGTTTTCCGAAAAAGTGCACGGAGAAGCACATTTCTTCGCTCTTGCACCGAAGAAATTATGATAGTAACAATATCCGTGAGGATAGGTATTGTCACTAGAAGCAGAAGGAGAACGACCTCGAGAGGGAGTCCTACTACGAGAAGAAGAACGAGAACGAAATGAGAGCTGCCTTAGAGTAGAAGTGACAGAAAGCAACTCAGTTTTGATCTCTGCAAGACCGATTTCCAGAGCAGAAACACGAGCATCTAGAGCAGAAGATGTCGCGTGAGAGCAAGTTCCGTGAGAAAGATGAGGAGAACAAGCTTGAGAAGAGTGAGAAACCGGAGTGGAAGAGGAATGTGAAGGATGAGAAGTAAGAGAAGACAGTGGTGAAGGAGCTTGTGGGGGTGGCGGGGGTGGTGGAAGAGTAGAAGTTGCAGCAACTAAATGCGTTGCAGAAGCATGTGTGCGGAGCATGCGGTCTGCTTTTTCAGCAACCACGCTCAAAGAAAGGGCTGGATCGAGAGAGGCGAGTATATCTTGGGCATACAAGGGCATTTTTTGAAGAAAAAGATGCCTTAATATGGCTTCCTCTCTGGCGGAAGGAGTACTTCCAAGCAACGAAAGCATGTTAACTAACAGTTCAGAAGGACGCAAATCGCCAAGCTGCGTATCTTTCAACAATCGTTCATATTTTACCTCCTGGGAAGGGGCTAATCGCGCGATTAGTAATTCTTTAAGTGCCGTGTAAGGGGTTGTTGATACGCCTAAAGTTGGCAGGGAATCGCGAATGCGCACTAAAGTAGCTTGAGGAAGGGAATTTAATACCCTTGAATATTTATTTCTCTCCTCTTCATCCGGACGAAAGACATTCTCAGCCAATGAGAACCACAATTCTGGATCATCCGTAAAGAATCGCTGGAGACGCAAGTTGGAAAAGTCAGAGGTTGGAGAATGCTCATCGTCGCCGCATCGATTTACAATGCCAGATCAGCGAACTCAAGATATTTAAAAAATTTAAAAAAAATTTTTTTTTTTTTTTTTTTAATTTTTTTAATATTTTAAAAAAAATAAAAAGATTTTTTTTTTTTTTTTTTTTTTTTTTTTTTTTTTTTGTTAGTTATAGCCTAAGGAAATTTAAATAGGTATTTTTTTTTTTTTTGAGAAGAAAAAAAATAAAAAATTTATATATATATAAATATATACGATTTTTTTTTTTTTTTTTTTTTTTTTTTGTTCGTGTACAGGTGGGGGCACACAATTGGCAATTAGAAATGTATGCAAAAAGTTATAAAATTATTAGATATCGCTTAGGCGAAAATAATAATAATAATAAAATAATAATAATAATAATAATAATAATAATAATAATAATACATAATAATAATAATAATAATAATATATAATAATAATAATAATAATAATAATAATAATATATAAGAATAAGAATAAAATAATAATAATATTAGTGCTTTAATACAGAAAAAGTGATTAGGTACAGTAAATGATTTTATATGAATCTGGTCTTCACAAAATATGTTCCTGTTTGCTCCAAAAAAATTTCAGGATCGCAATTTTTGATTAAAGAAAGATCGCTGAGCGAATTCTTAAAATGTTGTCCCAAACAATTCTTGTTTACACTCCATGTTAGGGTTACCATGTTTTGGCGCGGTGATGTTGAAGGAATAATAAAATACCTTCTTGTAAAAATATGTTCTATTCTGACTCATAAGATGAAATACGATCCACTAAAACTAAAACAAAAACAACAAATAAATACATAATAAAAATAAGTTTTAGGTATAAAATAAAGAGACTACGATATGTTTGGAAAATGTGTTTAAAACAAATATGCCCTTATGCGGCTTGAATACTAAAGACCAACTTTTGAATGCGGGCCCGTTTTGATTAATAAGCCTATAACAAACTGGTAAATTATCCAAAGCTACTTAATAATTCAATTTTCTTCGGATAGGGGTTTAGAATATAAGGAATACCGGCTTATGCATATCCGATATTCTAAAATCAGTACATACAATAAAAGAAATGACTTATAAAGAACTATAATAAGAGGCATTAGTTTGTAATTACATATCTATGAGGAAATTGTCCTCAATGATATGTAAGAAAAACGACATAATAAAGAATTAGCAATACACATTATCACTGTATGGTAATTACACCTTCACGCACTTTTAGGATAAATGTAAGAATCACTTTTAGTTAATAACAGAAATAATGTTGCAGCAGTTAGAGACGCTCTTGATACGTTGAGTTCAAAAATCGGAAGAGCGAACAAAGTATTAGTCACGGCTTTTGCAAAAATTGATGTTGCCAGATAAACAAAAAACTACATTCAGATGTTTAAACTGCACTAACATTATATTGTCTTTTCAATATAAATTTACTAAATTACATATATGTTAATACAGTATGTAGGTTATTAAACAATGATTTTAAGACGACTTCAATATATATATATATATAAATATATAATATATATATAATATATATATATAATATAGTATATATATACTATATATAATAATAATTATATATATAGTTATATATAATAATATATATATATATATATACTATATATATATCATATATATATAGTATATATATATATATATAGTCATAATATATATATATATAACCACTTTTTAAAATATAAAATTCTGAAGCGGGGGCGGTGGATTAAAACCGATAATCTCGAAAGGGGGCGTTGGTTTGGAAAAGGTTGAGAACTCCTGGCGTAGGAGGTTGACTCGCCGCCCCTCTCATGGCAAGAGAACGCTGTTCAAATGCTCACGCGTTAAGCAGTTGGGAGTTTTATGCTTCCTGGGGCAAGATATTAAAACTGCTGCGAACACGTTGGTGTTGTGGACCAGTAAAGTAGGTAAAATGACGACGGCGATGGGTCCAGGTTTGGGGACAATCAAATGAAGAATATAGCGAGCAAGAATGGAGGGAATGGGGAAGGGCAAATTTTGCATGATGGGAGGAGGGTCCCAGTGACATATAGTGACTGAGTGATATTGGTATTGTTGCCAATACGGAGGCCTGCAAAGTATCACCTCGTGTAAAGCGCTTCCGTCGGTGGGAGGAACAGAGCCAACTCACCGAGTGCTCGCTTTATATATTCTAAGCTTCGCTTTCGCTGATCATTCGTCAGCCAGCAACTATGCGCAATAAGATCGAAAAGCCTTGTCGGAGAAGCAGGATATAAGTCAGTTGATGGGAGGCCAGCCTTGCTCGAATGGCATGCCGGGCAGGTACCTAGAACAGCACTTGAAAAGAAAGAGGCGGCCATTGTTGGCCTCCTCTTATCGGCGATTTTATTGCAAAGTTAACCGCGTGCATGAGAGGGGGCCCAAAACTAGATCGTATTTGGTTTCTTAGGGGAGTGGATGCAGCCGTAGAACATTAATTGTCAGCGGAACCATTGTGTTTTAGAATAAAACGGTTTTTAAGCCTTGCGAGCGTGCTGAGTGAGTCTGAAAAAATCGACATAACGATTGGTCTTGGTTGAAGGAATAGTAATTTGAGAAAAGGGCAAAATCATTATAAGCCATTAGGCTCTGCGCGTAAAAATTTGAAGCATAAGAGGGGGGGGTCTAGGGAGAGGATTTGCGGCAATAAAGAGCAGCGACGCACTGACAATAGTCCCATGTGTTTAAGAGGCCGTCGGTAATACACGTGGAGCAAAAACACTAGTGATTGCGGAATGACGACAGGAATGATTGTCTTTAACAAGGCAGCAGGGGGGCTAGATTTGGAGAGAGGTGAGGACCTGGAGCCCAAATGGTGGGAGCAGGGAAGAGCCAAGGTGTATACCCTTCAATCATAAGAGAAACGGCCATGCATTCCTTTTGCAAAGGGATGTTATAAACTGTTTGCAAATGGCCCTAGTAATTAGGTTCTAAGGTTCTGCAGAATGCGGTGTCAGAGCAGACCGCAATTGGGGTTTGAAAGCGAAGATAACTTGTGCCATGATGTATTCCCTTCGAAGAGAGAGTGCGCATCAACATTGGGATTTAAGTTCATATAGCTCATCCGGGGGACGATTCGGAAGGCTGCCAGTGATGTCGGATCGCTCTTGCTTGGATTGAATCTTAACCAGGTGTAGTAGAGTTGGGGAGGCCTGACCATATACTACACAGCCCATAGTCCAGCTTCGATCGGATTAGGGCGATATAGAGACTTAAAAGGGATTTGCGATCAGCATCCCAAGATTTGAGGCAAGATGATGCAATAGGTCAATCACGAGATGACGACGTCGTTTTTCCAGGAGTTTGATATGCGGATGCGTAATGTTAAGTGGTCATCTAGAATAATCCTAGAGCTTTGACTTGTGAAGGTTACGGAAAAGTCAATTGGTATCAGGTTAGATTTCGCGGGAAGAAGGTGGCAGGTTCTTCGATTCCTTTTTTTCTTAAAAAAGCACTGCTGAAGTTTTGGTGGGAGAGAAATGGAAAACGCCATGGGAGTTACCCGCTATTGTGAAATACTCCCCACTAGTTAAGTTGATTTGCCGTTCAAGGACAAAGGCGCCTGGCAACCGGCTATATATAGCGCAAGGTCATTCAAAATAGAGAGAAAAACTGACCGTCCTCTGGGATAAGAAAGCGATGTCATTAAATCCGATGAGCAAATAGTAAAATGCACTTAAAACACTAACTGGCGGACGGCCTTCAATCCAGAGTAAAGTGGCGTAACAGAATAGAAGAGCACCAAACCCTGAATGGATCTATTTGACAGAAAGCGCCTTTAATGAAAAGAGGGAGTTGTCCACGGAAACGGCGAGCGCAATGGAGTTTAGGAAGAATCCCAGTTCTCTACGCTTCTGTCAATAAGCTTTTTCAAGGTCAAAGAGCACCAGAGAACCGATCCCACCAGCTGAGAACGGCTTCCCGAATGCTCATGGTCCAGTTATTTAAACAAGGGATCCCCGCGGTCGAAAACGATTGTTGAGGGGGAGACCAAACTGAAAGTTTGAAAAACGCCTGGCGACTCCAGAACAAGGGAGAATGATTGGTCTGGAGAACCAATTTATCGGCTCATTAATTTAATTGAGATGAACAGCTCAGCTAAATTGGCGTTTCGTTGTCCTCCAACTTCCGGATCTTTCCCCAAATTGTGGGGATGAGGTATTACAAAGCTGTAGTTCAAAATAGATGGAAAGAAGATTCTTCCAGATTCTGTTTATAACATAGATCCAGCAAAAGTGCTGATGCTGAGGGACGGATATGACGAATGCATAAACAAAATCATGTCTGAGTCAAGAGCACCGTTTAGCTGATTCGCCAGTCGCAGATTTGAAAGACTCTGCAAGTATAAAAAGACCGGGATTTTAAAGTATCGATCTGCCTCACTAGTTGTGAAAAGTTTGGCCGAAGTGTGTTAGTTCTTAATTTCTTTGAAGGCTTCAGGAATAAGTGAAAAGAACTCGAGTGGCTAGCGAAACTATAACTAATGCATTGGCAACAGCAGCAGAGCGGAGATAATGTGGTTATATCCAGGCCGCATAACGGAGGATGTGGGTGAGGAGTTATTGGAGCGAGCGGAGATATTTTTCTGTGGTAACTTTCCACACTACAGGAAAGGAGTTGTGACAGTTACAGTCGAAAATATGTTCGAAGGCTATTTGGTGCTATTACCTGTTTTGGCGATTAAGTTCGCCCGAGAATTCGCCGCAGCTGTTTTAAAAAAATAATCATTGTTTAGGGGGTACGGTACTTTTGTATTAGCCTGTAGCGTTTTTTCTTCTCTCGTTAGCTTAATTGCGCCCACTCTTGGACCACCAAGGGTTTGCCGACCCCCTGCCTACGGAAGATTGAAGGATGCAAGCTGCCCGCTGCTCTTGATGACAGCTTGACTGGAACAAAAATGAAAGGCATCATCACAAGTCGGAAACCGTTTATTGAAGGGAGAAAGTGGGATACCTGTGTGGCCTGATAAAAAAGGAGCCCACTCCGCTTCGATCATAACGCCAGCTGGAGTTAAGTTTTAACATTGGGCTCGCGATACAGCTCAATTTAGAAAGCTATTGGATAATGATCACTGCCGTATAATAATCAAAGCGGAACCAGGTAGAGCGAATGATCCATAAGGGAATGAGAGCAAAAGGAAATATCATAACAGGAGAAGGTGTGTGTGTCCCTAAACGTTCATATGTAGGGAGTCCGGTGTTAAGGCATCCCAGGGAAATGGGGGTTAAATATTCTTCAAGAATGCCTTGGACTTAGACAAAGTGCAGAGTCGCCCCCATACCGGCAGGTGGCGGAGGTTTGGAAAGTCTCCTAGTATAGGAACCGAGTAGGCGGAGCTGCTTAAAAAAGATCAGCTAAGACGTACCTTAGTAAATTCCACTAACTCGGAGTCGAGGTAGAATAAGCAGACGAGTAAGGTTGGTGCAAATGAAATTCGTACTGTCACGTATGAAGTTTAGTTTGAAGAGGACTGGAGAATAGGCGACAGATTTATGAATGAGTATTCCCGGAACCTCCCTTATCATTGTCACCTCTTTCTATAAGAGAGTAGAAAAGGCGATTTATATTCCGACGGTTTAAAGAAGTCGCGATGACAATAGTCGAAGGTTTCTGCAAACATATGCACTTTGTTGTACATATTACATATTTTAATTAGTTGAACAAGTTCTTCAAAAATATAGTAGCCACGACAATTCCATTGAAGGAAAAGTGGCCATGCTATGTTTAGAAATACACTTATGAAGGATGGTCTTTTTGAGGCAATTGTCTCTATGTGACTAGGGGTAGTGTTGGAGGTGGATTCAGATGGAGGAGGAAAGGCTGAGACATGGATCTCGACGAGGAGGGGGAACAAAAATCCTGGTGGTAAAGAATGGTCATACAACAGAGATTTGGGTTTTACGACCGGTTTTGGGGAAGAGTTTTCAAGTGGTGTTTGGTGAAGAGGGCTTCGCCATGAATGCTAGATAAATTAAGTTCAACCAAGATCCATCTTATTGTTGTGGATTCGGTATGTCGTTGGAGTGCAACCATAAAGAATGTCTCATATTATTAAGAATGGAGCGGTATCAGTATCCTATGACAAACAAGCAAGATTCAGAAATGTTTAGGACATGGAGCTGTTTCCATGGAAATAGGGAAGGAAGGTGTATCCACAGAATGGTGTTTCTTTTTTAAAAAAGGTGTTGGGGTTCCGATAATAAGGATTCGCTGGGTTGACAAAGTCTGATACTGGAGATTTTGCAGTAAGTCATCATGCGATGATTTTGGGAGATTGGACAGTTTTGATTTAGAATGGACCTCTGGGTCTTCTTTCATGCCTCCAACAGATCCAGATCGCTTTACATGCGTTTGCGACGTTTAGTTGGGACGGTTTTCTATTCGCCCTCTCTCTGAGCACGGAAGCATCAAAATAGCATGTGGGTTGCCATCAACAATCAAGCTCTAATTTGGGAACTGTTATCCATCCTTCATCCGTTAAAGGCATAGAATCCTTTGGGGGGAGTGCTGAAATAGGAAATTCGGAAGAAGAGTTATAGAAGGATTCAGAAGAGCTAGAAATAATCTTGCAAACTATCAAGGGGTTGATTGGTGGGATGTTCGATAGCTGTGATTGTTTGGTTACAATCTATTGATGTCAATGCTTTTGTTTCAGGAATAGACATTATGGGAAGGACTCTTCTGAGTTGCATTTTTTGCGTCTAGGGTTAATGTGTTTTTTGGGTTTAGTAAATTCCGGATGCTTTTGTATTTTAACGAATAAATCTTTAGCTTCGTGATTATTCTTTACTTGTGTTTAAGGAACATCTTTTTCAGGAATTTAAGTAATAGTGGGAGGCGTATTAGGGGACAAAGAGACAGTCCTCTGCGTGAGTTTTTGGATTGGGTAGGTTTATGGGAACAGTGCGTCTTGCAGGAATATTTTCATGTTGGGTATGTTTTGGGATTTTTTAGGGGTTTTGGTTTTTGTGTTGGATGGACCAACTTTAATTTCATTGTTGGTTAGTTGAAAATAGTACTCGGGATAGGGTTGTTGATAGCATTTTGGACGGGAGATTGGATCAAGGGCTGGCTTTCTGTAACTTTTGAGAAGTCGGTATGTGGCGTAATAACAGGCAGACAAGGTTAGCAGTAAAACTGTCAGAGTTTGCTTGGGATTGTGTGGGAGGAAGGGAGTTCTATCCTGGCGATGGGGTTGTCCTCGGGTGAATTAACACTAGGAGCGTATTTGGGGCAGCTGCAATTGTAGTGTAAAAGATTGCCTTGTCTTGTGAGGAGTATTTTCATTTGAGCTGGCGTTACTGGCATCTCTCCTAGCTCAATTTATGTAATGATACAATAACATCGCAAAACCTCTTGTTCAAGCAAGTTACAGACTGGCATTTGAAGCAAGAAGCACTGTGGGGTCCTCCAAACAGTTTTTATAGTGTGGTGTAGTTTTCCACAGGGGATATGTGAACGATAGTGGTGTTGCTCCACAGACTGGCGCATATGTCAATCCGGTCCTAATACATTATTTTCGGGGGATGGACCAACGTTAAAGAATTAAGCAGTAACGTCTGGGTCATAGGGGGCTAGAGCGTGCGAACATTGTTAACTTGCGACCCTAATTTTCACTTTGTAGTGGATGAGGGGTATCTAAAAGTCAGCAGGTAAAGCGAGGAATTTGGGGCGTCAAGGCAAGTCACGACTAGGCGGAAATCTAATAAATGTTTGGAACGGAAAATCTTTTCTGGCTGGAGGTTTCTCATAATGATAGCAGTATCTTCGTCTTTCTTCTGTTCAAAAGAATAAATAGTGCTTTAGATGTGTTTCTTATTTTCATCAGGAGTGGAAGAGAAATGTTTGTGAGAGATGTTAAGGATGAACAAAATAGGAACTTTGATTCCGGTAGCAGGCTTAGAAACGAGTAAGCGGATCCCATTCTCATTAATAGTGACTTGGAGGGTCTTCAACTCTAAAGCTTTCTTCAGTGCATCGCTGAGGGAAGAAGTGATTATTTGCTCAATAGGAGCTTTGGAGGTAGTTAGAGTCTGCAATATGTAAATATATCGGGTATGATGTATCAGGCTGTCATTCCTAAGATGGGGAGCCGCATATGGAAAGTAGCCGAATAGCAAGCGACTATGACGGAGGATCCCTTTGCGAGATTAGGGTTACTGACGTTTTTGGCACCTGTGTTGTTAGGGGAATACCGTTAGAACGATCGCTAGAAAATTATGCAGAAAGGACGCTCAGGTGTAGGAGAAGGAAGAAAAATGGAAGTACCTGCTGGTCTAGAAGTAGTAGAGACCGAGGTGGGGGTCAGGCTGGGAGTAAACCGAACAGATGGTACTATGTTTGTATGATGTTAGATCAAACATCATCTTGGTTAAAAACGTTGTTTTCTTTTATTTGACATTGTTTCCATATAAAATTAAACCACAAACTTCGACCCTCCATAGATGAGCAAATATTACAGTAAAATAGAAATGAAACTACAAAGTGGAATGAACGATGATGGGGCATGGAAAGGTGTAAAGTTTCATAAGAGAGAGGGTGATGCCTGTCTACCCACAAGTTTATAGTAGGCCAGAAACCCTACACGAACCTCCCGGACCACCCCGTATGTGTGGAGGCTGTGGTGATGGCCTCGGAAGATTCTTCCGGGAACTTTAGCGGTTTACCCACCGTGTTTGACCGATAACGGCACCTGTATATCTCACCTAGAGCCCGAGATTACATGCACACAAATTGCAGAATCAAGCCTCCTCAGTAGGTGGAACCGAAAAAGTGATTATTTTTTTTTCCCCAAAACGGTAATAGTGGCGGAAAAGTTGCTTTTAGATATGATAATGCTGTTCCACTTAAAACTTTGGGAAGATGTAGCGACAATTATTACCGGTGCCCCAGAGGTTTTGATTGTAATGGTTTTTTTGAAAATATGTAACAATTTTCTAATAACCATGTCCAGTGCCGGATTTAGGTTTGAGGGGGCCCTAAGCTATTGAAGGTAATGGGCCCCCCTTTATATACTATATATAATAGTATATAGTATATATACTATATAGTATATATATATATAATATATATATATATTAATAGTATATCTATATATTATATATATATTATATCATAATATATATATACGTATATATACTGGTAATATATAATATATATATATATATATAGTATATAAGTATATATATATATATAACGTATATATATATACTATATAATATGTATATTATAATATATAATATATATATATATATATAATATATATTTATAGTATATATATAGTATATACTACTAAGTTATATACTATATATAATGATATTGATATATATATAATATTATATATATATTTTTAGGAATGGGTTTTTTTTGGGGGGGGGGGGGGGGCCCCCCCCCCGGGGAAAAATGGAGTGGGGGGAGATGAAAGCCTTGTTGCACCAAAGTATAAAAACCCCCGAATCACCGAATGATCTCGGGCCTAAAAAGTCTCACCGGCCGCATACCGAAATATTTCGGCCGAATATCAAGCTTCGCTATTCGGCCGAAATAGATATTTCGTAAAGTATCGCGGTCCGATCCTTTAGAGAAAAATAAGAAAACTTACACTGGTCAACAAAAAAAGGTGAAATTTTCTTGGATGGACTTTTGTAGCAGATTATAGTAATTCGGAGGTGCTGATTCCATATGTATTCTCGGATTGCTGTATCACATCCCGTTTTCGTACAATCATGGATCCCTATTTTTGCATATCCCCCTAGGAATAGACAAAATTCATGTGCGGCACTAACGTAGGCTGTAATAGACGTTTACCTTCCGCGATTATCTACAGTAGCAGCAAGTTTACTGAGGTCGATATTCGGAAAGCATGTGGTAACTTTAGTACGTCCACATGTATGGTGCCAATGCCCTGGATGATGTCTATCATCCATCTAAAATACAGTCGGATGGTCCGTCATTGTTCGCCCAGGGTGAACTGACGATCTTGTATGAGAGTTGTATTAGCCGAAGTTGTCCTGAGCTGTTGGCTTCGAAGTTGCATGAAAATGACTACTGGACCATGGCACAAGGTAACATTTTTATCGTAACAGAGAAGCAGAGCTTGCGGAGGCTCTTCCAGTAGATGGTAACACTTGTGTATTGCAGTGAAGTTGCAAGCCTACTACTCGCTATGGGACTCCCAGGATACGATGCAGGTGAGTGGCGACTGTTAATTGACACTTCCAAGAGCAGTTTTAAAGTGGGGTGTTGTTACACAACGGCAACAGGTATATGTGCTTCGGTTCAAGTAGGGTACTAGGTACGGATGAGAGAGGAGTTTGCAAAAAAGACAGTTTGGAGAGGCTACATTATCAGGTACTGGATGGTAATATGTGTCGACCTCAAATAGGTAAACATTTGGCTCGGTCTCAAGCGGTTTCCCACCAAAATATACCGGTGCATCCCTGTGCTATTGGGCACAGCCGGGCGGCAAAGAGATCACTAGACCAAAAGGAAGGGCCACCGAGGGAAACCTTGTCGCCAGGTGACAGGAACATACTACCTCCACTACACATAAATACTTTGTTGATGATGAAACAAATTTGTGAAGGCGCCTGGAGCCATGATGGTGATGCTCGCTATATTCTCAAACGTTTCCTGTCTGAGTGAAGAGAAGCGAAAAAGCTGGGATATTTGATGGCCCTACAAAATACGGACACTCCTCCGTGATGCTGCCTTTGCTACAATAATGACTGTGTTAGAGGCAAGAGCGTGGAATGCTTTTTCAGATGTAGCACAGAATTTTCTGGGGAACAGGAGAGCCGAGAACCACTAACATTGGACAGGAACTGCTAGACAGTTTTTCATTCTCATGGATGTAGAATGAGTATGAAGTTGCACTACTTACATTCTCACCTAAGAAATTTTCCGGATAACCTAGGCGATGTTAGTGATGAGCAGGTGAACGCTTCCATCAAGTCTAAAGTTCATGGAAGGACGTTACCAGGATAAGTGGGATATCAATAAGATGGCCGACTATTGTTGGAACTTGATGAGGGATATTCCAGAGCTATGCACAGTAGATCGTTTACGAAGAGAAAGTTACTACTCATCGTGTATGTATTACATTACTTGAAACCCATTCCTGTCATAGTTACATTCATTGTTGTCGCCAATATTTACTCTTGTATTCCATATGTGGGCTAGGATATAAATAGAAAAAATAATATTTAGGGTATATAGTATGATATATATATACGTATATATATATATAGTATATATATATAATATAATATATATTATATATATATAATTATATATATATAGTATATATTAGTATATATATAGTATATATAGATATATATGTTCATATACATATATAGTTCATATTAATAGTATATATATATATATAGTAAGTATAATATATTAGTAAATTATATAGTCCAAATAATTGGTGATAGACGGCCTCTTGAAAATTTAAAAAATCACAAAATTTTCAACAAATTGTGTTACACACAATGTCTCACAAATGCGATGTGATATGCAAAAGACCGATTTAATTTTTTGGAACTCAGACACATCAATAATCGAATGTTGGTGAACCTCCATCCAAGAAGATTCATTGTTTAGCCAGTTGTTTATATACAAAGTATAAAACAAGAATAAGTAAATAACTATTTTCTTACCTATAGCAACTATTCCACATATTTTAAAATAATTATGAAAATTGAAAAGTTTCGTAGTTAAGATATTAAACTAAACTTCAATTTGAATAAGCTCTAAGGTTTAAATGACAGAACATTAGCAGTCCTCCATTTTCAGGGGATAACTTATTTCTTATGGCTTCATAAATTATTTCCTCTTGTTCTAAATATTCTTTCACTTTCGACTGATGACGGTGGAGCTGAAGGCTTTTATTGCTATTTTTTTTTTAATTCCATAACTATTTCCAGTGTTTTTCGCACTCAATTGAAGTGAATTATCAATTGTCCTTCAATGGTCCAAAGTAGGCAACTTAATATATTTGGTTTTATTTCTTGATGTAAATCCGTATGTAGCCTTTTACTTTATGTACAATAATCAACATCGTCGAAGAATGGGGAATTTCGGTTTTTCACTGCTCACTCGTTCTTATTCTGGTATGACGATTTTATGATGCCCACAATTTCTTTAAACAATCCATTAAAGAAGTGAGTGAAAATAGAACCTTCAGCTTCACTTTCCCCGCTATAGGTAAATCATCGTCAGCAGAAGAGATCAGGAGCTAAATTTTCATGCATTTTCTTTCCATGCCTCAATGACGCATAATTTTTTTACTGATTCATCTGATATCATGTTGAAAATTTAGCTTGAAACGCAAAGATCTAAGAAAGTAGCTACACACACACAAAGATTAATCACATAGAAACTTAGAAAGTTCTTTTTTCTATTGTTTCTTAAGCTCTTTCAACGAGTGTAATTATTTCACTGAAGCTTTTGCTTTTAATTGGCTTTTTTTTTTAAAAATAGATTTATTGCTAAGAATGGAAGGGATCACTTGGGTGACTGTTACTTCACGTTGTTTAATGCTTGTTTTAGAGATGTTGTCAAATGGCTCAAGTGAAATGGGAATAAGATATCTTGCACTGAAAAAATCAGTCAAGATTCTTCTGATTGCCTTCCGCAGCGTATAATGGATAAGGGAACTTTATTGTTCAACAACATCCTTTTAAGCGAAATCAATGGTTCGTATGTCCAGCGTGTAGAAACGTCTTGAATTAATTTATGCTGTTTAATCTCAGCTGCATCTGTAAAGTTTTAAGCTTTGCAGAGGCTGCGTTGTAGGGAATAGGGAAAATGAGAGGAATATGCCCTTCTGCAAAGCAGATGAAATATCTTTAGACAGACTTTCTGACAATAATATTGAATTCGTGAAATGCATAGTTGCAAATGTGAATTAGAACCATGAAAATTGAGATAGCAGATCCCTCTCCCTTTAAGTCTTAACCATGTTTGTGATTCCGATTATCCCGTATC
>JABUQX010028751.1:45000-47693 GCA_015478945.1 Trachelipus rathkii | reverse complement strand
ATGCACACTGGTGACACTACCTGAAGCTCGTTAACGAGTTTGTCCGTCACCTTCGAACATGAGATTGGTTCTGGAGCCCAATTCATATGCTGAGAGTTGAATGAATTGATAGAGTTGAATGGGGTCATCGAGTTGAAAGAATTGAATCGATACTGTTGACCCATTGTTGTTGCCATTGTTGTCATGGTCGTAATAACAAAAGGCTCGAGAAGAGATTGATGACGCTTGATGGATGTCTATGATGACAACAATGAAGAAAAAAAACTTCAAGGATGACTTGAGTCGAGGTGGACTGAGTCGTTGGGATATCTCAGATTACTTTGATAAAAATGCAGTTAAACTGAAGTTTAGATTAAAAAGTTTATCTATAGTTACTGCAATAGTTACTGCTTCAAAAGTTATTTCTAAACTGTGTTCAGTCTATGATAAAGCTTTTAAAACTTTTAACAAAAATATACTTAATAAACTTAACAAAAACAAATTAACTGTAATTTAAGATACTGGTAAGAATTAACATTAATCCCACGTATATTACAATCCAAGCTATTATCTTCACCTCCTATCATGTCATTCATTATAGAACAGTAATTATGAGTAAGCAATAAAACGAGGCGGCGTTTGGCGCTCACCTGGCTAAGGCACCACACCGTGCCCGAGACGGCGATCTTACACCATCACTCAACAATAAATACACTGAGAGGTTCACTGATCCGCATTCAACGATAGTCGGGTCAGAGCGCGCGGCCAACGACCAATTTTTTATCCCGCTTGCCTCGCTGTCTCGCAGAAAAGTGGCGTATAGATGAGGAAAGAATGGGACGTCTTTACCGCGGTGCCTTGCGACGCCTAGTGGGGGACAGAAAAAGTGGGGTAAAAACCCTCTCTTGAGCTACTAATAAGACGCGAGACTTCTAAGCATGTGCAGCACGGCAGTTCTTGAGCCAGGCCTTGTAATTAGGGGGGTGAAAAAAGCCGGCTGATTGGTCGTGAGAGACGAGGGGCGGGGTGGGGCGAGGCGTGGATGGTTCCGGCCCGACCCCGCAAGTTCCCCTTATTCTTCTTCTCCCGACTTAAACTCCCTTGCACGCACGCGCACCTTGCACGAGTCTCCCGCTTTTTAAGCTCGCACCCACGAACTCACTCTTCCAGACCCTCCCGCGAAAAAGAAAATTCTTGGACGGATTCGCGTCTCCCTGCAAGAATTTTTCTCTCTCCTGCCTCACGGGAACGAAGCTCCGAGAGAGAAAGAAAGAGAGAGAGCGAGGAAAAGAGAGAGAGTGAGGCAAGAATCAAGAAGAGCCTCGCTCGTCAAATTAAATCGAATCTCTTGCAGAGAGACGTTTACGTTTATCGAAACTGTGTCTACATCTGGCAAAAAAATAGACATAGGAAAAAAAAATTTATAATTACAAATAACTAAAATAATATATTTTATCTAGTATATAACATACATAAAATATTTTTAATTCTAGTTATGTAATATATTCATGAGAGTTCAAGATATATTACCACATTGGCACCACGCACTCACGTACTTACGAACTCACAAAAAATAAGTTTACTCACAGCAACCACACTCAAATACTCTCTCGTTAATACACAGACTCGCAAACACACCTACATATATATATATATATATATATATATATATATATATATATATATATATATTATGTGTGTGTATGTGTATATATATATATTAATATATTATATATATATATATAGCGGAGAACAGTTTAGAGGCAAACCAGATGTATAAAAAACGAATGAGGGAAAATATAAGAAATAGAAATTAAAGTAAAAAGAAATTTTTAAAGAAACTTTAAATAAAAAATTAAATTCTTTTTTTTGTGATATTTTCAGTTACAAGATATTTGCCATTCAGTGCATTTTAAATTGCAGTATGAATGACCAATAATATATATATATATATAATATATATATTATATATAATAATATATATATTATAATTATATATATATATATATATATATATATATATATATATATATATGTGTGTGTGTGTGTGTGTGTGTGTGTGTGTGTGTGTGGTTAAAGAAATCAAAGGAAATAGTTATTATCCCACATTTTATAATATAATAAAAAATTTCTTAAAATCTTTGCATAATAATAATAATAATAATAATAATAATAATAATAATAATAATAATAATAATAATAATAATAATAATAATAATAATAATAATAATAATAATAATAATAATAATAATAATAATAATCAAATAATAATAATAATAATAATAATAATAGATAGATAGATAGATAGATAGATAGAGCAAAGGATGTGACATATATAATTGCAAGTACATATACAGAATAAACAAACAAAAACATGTATATACAAACAAAATCAAGAAAACCAAACATATATAATTAAAAACAAATAAAAACACAATTCTAATAAAAGTCAAAGAAACAATGAATAATAATAATAATAATAATAATAATAATAATAATAATAATAATAATAATAATAATAATAATAATAATAATAATAATAATAATAATAATAATAATAATAATAATAATAATAATAATAATAATAATAATAATAATAATATAATAATAATAATAAAAATAATAATAATAATATTATTATTATTATTGTTATTATTATTATTAATAATAATAGTAGTAATAATAATAATAATAATAATAATAATAATAATAAT
>JABUQX010028751.1:35000-40000 GCA_015478945.1 Trachelipus rathkii | reverse complement strand
ATATATATATATATATATTATATATAATATTATATATTATATATAATATATATATATATATATATTATATATATATTATATTATTATATATATATATATATATATACTATATATATATGTAGAGAGAGAGAGAAGAGAGAGAAGAGAGATTCCGAGAGAGAGAGAGAGAGAGAGAGAGAGAAGAGAGAGAGAGAGAGAGAGAGAGAGAGAGATGAGAGAGAGAAGAGAGGAGAGAGAGAGAGAATAAAACATCAATTCGAATTATTCAATTGCAATGTTTACTCTGTATCACTTTTGTCAACCTACTATTCACACACCCAAGCATTCATGAGTTTCTCTCTCTCTCTCTCTCTCTCTCTCTCTCTCTCTCTCTTCTCTCTATCTCTCTCTCTCCTCACTTCCCTATCTATTTTTTACTCTTTCTCTCTCCATTTTTTTTGGCTTCCTCTCCCTTAAATTCTGCTGTTCATAATCTCTTAGGTTTTTGTCTATCTATCTATCTATCTATCTATCTATCTATCTATCTATCTATCTATCTATCTATCTATCTATCTATCTATCTATCTATATATCTATCTTATCTATCTATCTATCTATCTATCTATCTATCTATCTATTCTTCTATCCAACTATAGTATTCCTCACTCTCACACATGCACACACACACACCACCACACACACACACACACACACACACACACACACACACACACACACCTACAGCACACACACCACACACACACGTTTGTTGACATCTTTTTAAAAAAACTTTAATTGTGAACTTGTTGAAATGTGTTTTTATGTGATAACACATTACGGTCATTTAATTTTATGGAAGACATACACCTTAAAGTTATTTTCATTCAAACATAAACTAACAACATCAAGAATAGAAAAATAAATGTTTCAGAAAGTTTTTTTTCCTTAATTTTGTCAAATAACTTTAAAATATGTGAACATATTGTTGAATGATTTTAGTAAAATTAAAAAATATTTGTGTCAAGAGTTCATTACCATCAATATATATATATATATTATATATATATATATATATATATATATATATATATATATATATATATATATATATATATATATATATATATATATATATATATATATTATATATAACCGTTCCCAGGAAGGGTCAGGACCCTGTCAGCAGAGCAAGGGCTCTTCTAAATTTTAATTTATTCTCCAAGAATCCTACTTTTCTCAGCTCTTGCATCGGCGGCATTCCATGTCTTCCCAATGAGGCCTCCAAGCAGCTCTCCTATCTCTTTCTAAGTCTTCCTCTCGGTTTTGTTCCCTCCGATCTCCACTCTCATCTCCTCTTGGCCACTCTCTCTCCTGCTGCATTCTCTCCGGGTGTCCCCACCACCTAAATCTGGCTGCATCTATCTTATTTAATATGGCCTTCACTCCAAAATCCTCTCTTATTCTTTCGTTTTTTTGTCTGTCTCTTCTAGTCTTTCCCACTATCGCTCTCTAAACGTAAATCTCCGCCGAATGTATTCTACAATCCTCTCTTGTGGTCGTACTCCAAGTCTCTCCCCCATATAGTAGAATCAGTGTTAACACGCCCTCGAATATCACTCTTTACACCTCCACACTCATTTGTTTATTTTGTTTATATTTCAGTATGGGTGCAATGCTCTTACAGCTCACCCATAGTGAGCCATCCAACTTTTTATCTCCTGTACATTTCCTCGCTCTCTTCCAAATACTCCACCCAAGTATTTAGATTTCTCCACCATCTTTATCTCAGTCCCCTCCACCTCCCTCTCAGCTTTCCCCTTCCTTCTTCTCCACTGAGCACCATGATCTCCTTCTTTTCTGTGTTCATAGTCAGACCGCCCTCTCTAAGCCTATTCTGTTCTTACATTACATTTGCTATACAACCCTTATACAAATAGCCAAGAATATGTATAAAACCATGGACATATAGGTTAGATTAGAATATGCAAAAACCCTTGTATATATACCACCTAGAAAACGTATAAACCCAAGTACATATAGCCTAGAATATTTAGAAACATTTGTACATATAGCTTAGATATAATATGTATGTATGAACCTTGCATTATAAAGGATAATTTGTTCTTGTTGTGAATTCTCAGGCATCAATGCAAACTTGCAATTTGCTTTGTTAATTTTTTCTACATTATTTCTTTCCAGCATACTTGCACACAGACATCTTCTGTACCCAGAGGCGGTTAGTGTAATAAAATTGTATGTCCTACCAAATTTCCAAAGAAGGTAAATCGTTGAACCCTTTTATCAGATGTGTTTGTAACCATAAGAACCAAATAACTTGGTGATTCAAGACAAATGGACTCCACGATGTTTGGATTTTATCAGTGATGAAGAACACTAACAAAGACAGAGTCCAAATAACATAACCTACTGCAACATAAGCGACAACAAAATTCCGTATCACTTTGAAACTCTAGTTTATATAAAAATCTGCTCCCAGAGAACTTTACAAAACAAAAATTCATGGAAAGGTGCATTTGCTGAAACCATAAATCTCATTGCAAAAAGATGTCGTGAGAAAATCTTAAAACCTGCACTTTTGAGGTTCGTCCAAGAGCAATATAAAAAGATGAGTCATCATTCTACTGTTTCCACAGTAGATGTTTGTGAATGAATGACTCCCAAGGACGCTTACAAGGCGAACAGTCTGATTTCAATTGTTGAACAAGAGCGTTCACGTTGGATCATCTGAAGGTAATGATTTGAAATGTTTAGTATTTAACAAGACCAAAAGCTACCTCCAAAATTGATGCCAGCTAATCCAACATTCTAGTTGAAGTTTCGTAAAATGATAAAATATTTATAGACTCTTGATGTTATATTCTATAAAATGTGTGGTACTTTAGATGATAATACTTTCATAGGCATAAACAGGCAAAAGATGTCGATCTCGTTTCCTCGTATCAAAGATCGCCAAGACAATCTTCAACGTATACTTGACTTGAAAATCATTTAATCATCTTTAGCAGTTTTGAAGAACAGAGAAAAAGAAGAAACAAATTCCCTTCAAACATTTGTGAGATTTCCTGCCAGAGGAATGACTCAACATTCCACAAAAGACTATTTAGAGAATATGAATAAACTAAATAAATCTATCCCAAAAGAAGGAATACAAACTGTATTAAATAATGCAAAAGTTTATTTAAAGTCTTATTAATAATGTAAAGTAGAATATTTCTTGGTGTTTACATTAATTTATATATATATATATATATATATATATATATATATATTATATATATACTATATGATATAATATATATAATTATATATATATAATATACTATATATATATATATATATATATTATATTAAATATATATTATATTATATTATATATATATATATTATATATATATATATATATATGTGTGTGTGTGTGTGCGTGTGTTTGTAAATCTTTGTTGTGGTGCTAGACATATTGAGAGTCATTGATAGAGACTGACATAAAACTCTGATTTTCAAATTTCCCACTATCGGTATTTATCGTTCACTCTCAACATTTTCTCTGGTTCCTTTTCTGATGTACTTTAGCAACAGTTGTAGACGGCCACTGTCTATTCTTTAAATCAATTAAGTGTTATTTCTCATTATTTTGTTCTATTTCTTAAACTTTTCTAACTTTTCTTATTCTTTTTTCATTTCATCAATTAACCACTCGTTATATGTTGAAGATTCCACTCGTCATTATTCCATTAACTAATCTTATATTAGTCTCTGCCATGAGTACGGCCATAGAACAACTTGGCACTGATCTATTTCACAGTTCCAATTGTAAAATAAATAAAAAATATGGAAGTTTTCAATGCCTCAGAAACTCCGTTCCTTTATCTTCAGTTCCTCAACAAAATCTTCCACAAAACTAAAACATCAGCTTCGTTTGAAAGACTTGAGCCTTCCTCATTTCTTAATATGGAGTTTCCTTTTCTCTTGACCTTTCATCGAAAGGTTTCATTATTTCTCCTACTGAACAAAACTTCTAAAAGATTAGATATTCTGCGGCGTCTTTTTAGCTTCTTTACACCATCCTAGTTGCTTGTTTTGTAAAAAGTCGTTGCTCGTACCTGAATGGTGTATGAATCGTAGACCAAAGGGTGGTTCTACCCATAAAGCCCTTCTTGGGATGGCGGAGTCTGTGGCTTTTAGTTTTATTAGCTCTCCTACTCCCGCTCTCTCACTCTCTCTCCTCTCTCTCTCTCTCTCTCTCTCTCTCTCTCTCTCTCTCTCTCTCTCTCTCTCTCTCTCTCTCTCTCTCTCCTACTATCGCCATTACAACAAACACTGCACTGTTCTTCAAAACTCATTAATTGCATATCTCCTTCCTTGAGAAGAAATCATGCCACCACCCAATCTACGCAGCCTGATTACTTCTCTTTCTAATTGCCCGAACCCAGACTTAACCAATATGCTCATTCCTACACACTACTGGTAAAGTCTGAAACACACCTAATTAGGTCTTCTATTTCCCCAACTTTTTATGACCTAAAGTTTAATCACTTCCAAACCCCGTGCATTGGCTCATGTCCGCCTTTGGTTTACAAAACCTTTTACCTGAACCTTCCAACTAAACTAGAATCTACGCGGCCACTAGTTTTCCCAGTTGTATATATATATATATATATATATATTATATATATATATATATATATATATATATATAATATATTATATTATATATTATAATAAAAACTTAATAACTTTAGTACATTTATTTTTTAAGGAAGAAAGCTAATTATTCATAATATCTACATCTTATATTCTCAACACAGTGTGAATATTTATATTTAAGTTTTATCCTTCAAGATAGAAATAACATAATAATATAATTGATTAAATATATATATATATATATATATATATATATATATATATATATATATAATATATATGGACTAGTTTTTCCAGATTGGATATATATATATATATATATAATGACAGGTAATATATGAATTTTGAATTTAAAT
>JABUQX010028750.1:0-16341 GCA_015478945.1 Trachelipus rathkii | reverse complement strand
TATATATATAATATACTTATATCGTTATATAGAAAGTTTATACATTTATAATAATATAATATATTTTATTATTTTATATATCTATGATAACAGGAACAACTTAAGAAATCATAGATTGTATATGGACTCAAGAAAAACAATGAATTCCCGAATAACTAAATACTTACAAAAAAGCAGAGATTTCTACGACTCGATAAGATGAATCAGATCAGCGGCCACCCCATTTCCACAATGAGCTTTATCCAATTACTTTTTCTCTGAATTCATCTCTGGCTTTTTTCACTTTTGAAGGAGAATTGGTACTCAAATTAAACCCCCACACTAGAACGTTTCATTTTCTATTTTTAAAAAAAAAAAAAAAAAAAAAATTTTTGAATTCCAATTTGTTGTTAAATGAGTAGAATTAATTTCGTTTTAAAATGCGCTCTTTAAATTGAAAGGCTTTTTTATTGATTTTAGAAAACACAAACGGCATTTTCTTTTATCTGACGTTTCCCAGTTTTGCTCATAGTTATTTCAAATAATAAAGTTTTCCATTTTTAATGTTCTGGCTGCAAAGTATTTTGTGATGTTTCCTAAACAGACGTCCCACTCCATAAGGTTGAAGGAATGAAGGTACTTCCATAGTGTGACTGGTGACTTCGTCCAAGTCTGACGCACTTGAAGACGTCATTTTATTTCTAACCTTTACGTTTGATTATTTTGATTAGGCCTTATTTTTCAATCAACGCTAGTTTTTTTTTCTTACCAAAGTTTCTAAATACGTCCAAAATTTAGTTTTTTGATTAAAAGTTATGATGTTCACACATAATAATTAAACACTAATTTTTTCTTTGCTAGAATACAGCTTACAATCACTTCCAGCCACTGCGGATTGCTATACACTGAATCCGGAACTGGACGTTAGTGATTTTAATTCTCAAGTTCGGAGATAGCAACGGCAGCATCTCAGAGATCTGCCTGAGTATACTGAAGATGAAACTCCTCGCAGGTCTATTGATTAGTATATAAAACAGTCTAGAATATATATATATATATATATATATAGACTAATATAATTAATTATTTTATTTATTTATATATACTATATACTATAAGTAGTAGAATATAATTATATAACATATAATTATATATAATATATACATACTATACTATAAACGCAATTTATAAAGAAGAATCTGAAACGCCCACGACGCAGCACCGCACCAGCACAAAAGAAGCTTCGCCACCCGCAGCACCGCCGCACCGAAAGCTTCGCACGCGCGCACCGCACTCGCCCCTCAGAACTAAAAAAATTCTCGCACCGCAGACCGCTACCGCAAACGACATTTGCATCCGCACCTGCCACCACCGCATCCGCACCGCACCGCCACCCGCGTGCGTTTGCCAACACTAAATTCGTCAAGACCTTCCTTTCGCCGATTTCATCTACTCACTGCTCGCAGGGGGTACAGAGGAAATCATCCACCTATATAAAAAACGTCTCATGTGCCATGCATTGTTAACGTGGGTTCGATGGTAATTTTATTAACTTTTATTTATAATTAAACATTATTGAGGAAAAAATCAGGCACCTTTTAACGGAATTTCTCATAATTGTGTTTTCTTTGTTTTTACGGCGCGGGTTCCCATATATATATATATATATAGTATTACTATATATATATATACTACTACTATTATTATAATTTATATATATAATACAATACTATATTATATATACTATTATATATATACTACTATACTATGATATTATATATATATATATATATTATATATATACTATATATATATATATAATATATATATTATATATACTATAGAGACATATATATTTATATCTATTAATAATATATATATATGGATATATATATATAGTGACCGGCTATACTATATATATATATAATAATTACCTGTATAAGTCAACCTAGTATATAGTCTATGTGATGAGTTTTATATATTACTATATTATATATATATAACCTATATATAGTATATATACTATTATATTAATATTATATAAAAATACAATTTTTATTGTTTAATTATATAGTATATAGTTTAGTTTACTGTAAATCCTGAACTTTGGTCTTAGGTTAAAACCAATTTTACATGAATATTCTATGTTAAATTTTACTACACTGGAAGGACATGTTGTATCTACTAACTGCCAAACAGACTGAGAGCTTCGACTACTTACTATATACTACTACTACGTGTGACGTAACTAGAAATACCGATAATACGAATAATAATAAGAATATAATAGGAAAGTTATAAATAATAATTATAAATATATTTAATAGATAGATAGATTTGAATTAGAGACGACAATATATTTTAGATATATTAAATAGAAATGAGTAAATTTTATCAACAAAGTTTAGAAGTAACATCATGTACAGAATACTAGATAATAAAAACTCATATCCAATATAGAATAATTATGCCTTAGCACTTAGTGTGAGAGATAGATCGGAAGAATTTAGCAGAAGCCATGCGAAAGGAGTAAATTTGTTGAATTGTATCTCACACAGAAGACAGAAATATAAAAATGAGATTTTGAGAGAATGTTAGATAAGTAGTCAGTCTATCGGATAATGAGATCAGAGAGAGTAGATAGGCCGACCGATTGAAGAAATCAGTAATGCAGAGAGATATATATCAAAAAATCTATTGATGATAAACTAGATCCCCCTTGAGAATACTCCTTTAGATCTTGCATACAGATAACAAAATCGTGCTATAGCAAGAGAGTGTACACTCCTAATTAAATCCACAGATCCTACAATAGTGGAAACTGGTGACTTTGAAAAGAATAGCCTTAGACATAGAGTAGAACACAGAATGTGAGACGAGTGTATTATCCCTAGAGAGAGGGAGCTGTGGAGACATAGACCAGTGACAGCAGCGTCTGTCCTACTACTCTTCTCCTCGTGGCTTCATCATATACTCACTCTGACCAGTAATAAAGAAGCAATTAAGCGTCGCCCTCTCCATCAATCTACAGCTATTCTATGAACGACTCCCCGACCCAAGAATGCTTATTGTCATCACAAGTTAAGTGCATATTAGTGAGGTGATGTTTATTACCCACTACAGTTCTCCGCGGCTGTGAGCGTAGCTATCTCTATGATCCCGTTGAATCCTCTCTCCCACACCTCTCCCACTATCGTCTTGTCTCTTCTTATGTCTCGCTGCCTCACCCTCACGCTCTTTCTCTCTCCGGTATAGCTTACCTCCATAACGCTAACGCGCGTGAGCATAACACACCATGTAATTTAGTAACGTGACTTTAACATAAATCAATTTTCTTCCTTTTATCTACACCATTTCCTATTCATACACATTTTATTCATTTTAATATAAACATCTTCTATACTTAATCTATCTATCTACCTATTGCTAGTCTATTTTTCTTATTCCGAGTCTGTAATCAGCTACTTTCACTATCATTCCTTAATACGTCCATCGTCTCCCGTATACAAATCTGAGTCAATCAGTAATCTAACCACCAGCCCTACTCCCTTATCTCGCTCCCTCTCCCTAACCTCTCCTCTATCTCATCTATGCCTATAGTATACTCTTAACTTTCGTCACATTGCATCATCTGTATCTATGCTTCATTTTTAACATTCCTATTCCCACATTAAATCCAGTAATATAAATTAATATTACGATCTTAACTTTGGGGTCATCCAACACCCACGCGCATGACTTTGATATAATCTGCTACGACAAAATAAGTTAACACGATATCAACAAAAACCATAAAAAACTTCAAAGTATTCCTGAAAAACATAAATGGGTTAGATCTAAGAGATAATAGAAAAGAAGTTATCAAATCGTATACCAAAGTGCCTAAACACACCATCATCGCATTACTAAAACATCATTATACTTCAATAACTTACTAATCATATAATCTCCAAATTTATCCAATGTAATCATCTTAAACGATCAGTATAAAGAACTTACAACTTTCAGAATTTTTTGGTAAAAAAACTCAGTACAAAAAACTACTACAGAATTAACAACCTTATTCGATCATCTCTTTCTTTCAGGCAATCTCTATACTAATATTCTTTAAATGAGAATTAAAAATTTAGTAATACACTTTCAAACGATTATTTTTATATGTGATAATAAATTATATGATTAACAAAAATTTATTGCTAACTAACTCCTGTACTATTCATCAACATACCTGGTGACCAACCAAGATGAGTTAATATGCTTATTTACGCCGTAGACTCATGATCATCAGTTTGTACCTTAGCATTAAGTAAGATTTGATACAAAAAATTTCATATTCTTAACCAATATACCATTATCTAACTAACATACATCACCTCACAATCAAGACAATTGCAATAAAATACCCACAAGTGTTTTATCCAAAGTCATAAGTCATGAAAATATAAATTAACACCAGTTTATCACCAAACACAATAACTCTAAGACAATAAAGAATTCTTAACGTGAATAAAAATATAATTAAATATATCGAGCGCAAAGTTAAAGGTAAATACTTCTACTGGATTTCCAAGCAGATAAGATCAATTTATCAAATCTGAGATAAATCCAAAATTTGCATGGTCTAATTTGCACTTTCCTATCAGAATATTCACGAAGCCGACGTTTTACACTCGACTCATGCTGGTTCAGTAGATTATATTTTGTAATATTTAAACATAACATAAAGAAAATATGTATCAAATGTTAACCATTTAAATAGACTATTCCAATATTTTACTAACCGAAATCATGCTATTAGTGCAATACAAGTTAAATGTTACCATCAATATATTAAATCTTTTATTATAGGCATCTGAAGTGAAAAATTTATATGGACTTAAATTTTTATTCTCACTCAAATAACTATCGACAAAACCATAATCCTAAAGCAGTACCTTACGGCAATAAGAAGAGCCACACAACGAGACACCCAGACCCCGAACACCCTAGTAATATCAAGAGACAGTCCACTAGTAGAGACAACGAGAGATAAGAGCATAACCAAGAAGCATGGACACTAGCAAGCACACGTAACCGTTGACACAACTTTTATCAACATGGGCTTCTCTCGTAACACTGATGCAGTGAGCAATGATAGACTTAGTCTTACTTCTGACAATTGAAGTACATTATTATAACAAATCATTCATTCATAAAAGATGCAAGCTTAAGACCGTGAGAGATATGAGACAGATACAGAGGTACAACGAACATCTTATAATGCAAGGTACTCAGGGTCTGGGTGTTCACACCAGCTGTCACGAGCAATACACACAGAGCTACAAGCATATATCATACCTATAAGCAGCTTAATAATCTAATCCCGCATTATATATGATGATATCACGAGCAGAAGGATACACTGACTATGACAGTCAGTTTGAATGGACTATAAGAAATAAATAAAGCTCGAACGATTCTCCATCACATAAATACTCTTCTTCACCTACGAGACATGTTATCGGATGGCTTAAACAAATAATCTATATAAAACATTAAAACTCAATGAATACCCCCTAAACGTATATAAGCCTAAATAAACATATAATATACCAATACAATAAATACAATATAAAACAAAGAATTAAAAAAATCACCTAAACAAAAAAATAGATGCTTAATATAAATAAAAAACATTATCTTGCATAATAATACCAAAATTAGAATCTGTTCAAACCAGATCCATATACATTAAATTACACAATAAAAAGACTTATCAAAGATTACAATTAGTCCCATCAATGAAAATGTGTGCACCTCTATTCATAGACAAAGCAGTATTGAATTGATTAATCTCAGAGTATATCAAAAAAAGAAAGAAGTACTGTCCGACTCCTCGACCTTCATCTCATCAATCCTCGATTTCAAATTTCTAAACGGCTACAGTCTTGTCACAAGACTCTCCCTCCGTATCCGTCCTCTCCCTCCCTCTCTCTCTCTTCTCTCTCTCTCGTCTCTCCTGTTCTCTCTCTTTCTGTACAATCTCACCTTACTCTGTTGAGCTTTCCTACTCGAGTTTGGAACACTTTATTTTACTCTGTTTTCTACCCCTCCCTTTGGCTCCTAATATCCCCATTTTACCTGGAGCCTGACTTAAATAGTATGCCATGGAGTATTACTTAAATAGTGCGATGGTTCTAGGCACGACCCATTCCATCCTTATATTCTCTCATCTTACCTGGAGGCTGACCCGAGTCTGCTTCTGGGAGGCCCCGGGCGTTGCTGACTTCTACCTCCAAAGAACCCCTGGTCTGGCTCAGTTCCAGCCGAATCTCGCCTAGGTAGTCCTCACTTACACATAGTACATAAAAAGTAGCAAATCCCTGATGTAAGACCCTAGCAACCCTCAGTTTGAAAATTGCATTGACAAGGAGAAGTAAAAACAATACTTCGGTAGTACAAATTTCTAACATAAATCCACGTATAAGGATTGATTCATCTCGTAAATTTGCAACTTCAGACACTTTAGATGCTCAGAAAATTAGTAGAAGCGACAGTACAGTTAGTGATGGTGGATTAGAATATATGTTCCAAAAAGCTGGTTACATCGACAGCCACCTAGTCACCAGGGCATGCTAAAATCTTCATCCACCTCGCAAAACTTCTTCAGATTCGCCACCAGAGGAAATCTCACGTTCTACACAGGTTCGGCTTCTGCTTAACTCCATTTCTCACCATCTCATAACCATTTCTCGCATCCACCTCAATTCTTTCTAACCCCATCCATATACAAATTGAAATACCGAGCATAACAAAACCTGTTTTTCCGCATTATCCCTAAAATCCCTTGGACACCATTTTATCTTACCACGCCACATCGATGCCATTATACTTTTGAATTACCAATTTCAGGGAGACCTACACCACCCATATATCACTACACTGCGCATAACGCTTCCCTACTACCTCTATCTAGCCTGTCTTGCAATCATAAAGATAAAACAATTTATTTTTTTTTTGTTACTTCTTATGCCCATTTGCACCAGTTGTTCCCAATATGTAAAGATTGATCGCCAACACATCGTACCCTCTAACGCCCTTGTTTCTTTAATAACTTATTATTATTTTTATATATTATATATTATATATATTATTATATATAGTATACTATTTATATATAAAAATATAAATCATATATATTATATACACTATATTATGAGTATCAATATATATATGTATTATAATATATTATTATATATTATTATTTATTATATCATATTATATCAAATTATTATCTTAATATATTATATTAATATTATAATTAATATATCTTTTAACTCTTATATGGTACCAAATATGTATATATTCTATATATATATATTTATTTATATATATTATAATATATATAATATATTATTATATAATATATATATATATTCATATATATATATATGTATATATATATATATATTATATAATATTATATATATATATATATATTATTATTTATAATATTATAATATATATACTATTATTATTTAATTTAATTATTATATATATATATATATATTCTATATATATATATCTATTATTAATATTATAGTATAGCTATATAGTAACGGCCGCAGTCGGTTGTAAATTTTTGGACTGGTTATGCTTTGTTGGGCTCCATTATTTAAATTGACGTTAACCAGCAACGGCTCCAGTTCATTAGCTTATAAATCATTATTTTTAAGGGTTAAAATGAGTTTTTGATTTTTTTTGAATAAAATATTTTTTGATTTTATTGAATTTTTGATTTTTTTTATTTTTTTGCTATTTGTTGTTTTTTTTGTTTGTTCAGATGTGTGTCGTGTCGCCCAACAATATAATAGTATAATATTATATATACTATATATATAATATTATATATTATATATTTATTATTATTATATATATATATATAATATAATTTATTATATATATTATATATAATATAATATATATATATATATCTATACCCTTTATATACTATATAATATAATTTTATATATATAATTAATTTGAGAAATTTGCAGAATCCATCTAGAGTGTCCCATTCAACTCGTAAAATTAAATATTTACAATAATTTTTATATATTAATTTTAATTAGATGTAATAGTAATTATAATTAGACCACATGGGCCTACCTAGCTGTCCCAGTCACATAAATAATTAATATTCAATAATTATAATTAAAAAACCGCATTTGCCCCTCTAGAATGTCCCATATTTTATATTATAATAGAAAAATAATTCAGACGCCGCTGGGCTATCTAGACAGTCCCGATCCACCCATAATAATTATCTTAAATATAATGTTAGGCTGCATCTGACCCCTCTAGAATGTTCCCGTCAACTCATAATAAATAAGAGTAATACTTAGGAAGCGCATGGTTTTTTTAGACTGTCCCATAACATAATTAATAATAGGAAGCAGACATTGGCACTCTGGAATTGTCCGTCAACCCATAAAAATATAAATAGAATATATTAAGAAAAATTTAATATCTAGACCGTCCCAGTCAATCAATAATAATTAATAATTAAATGAATAATTAAGAAGCCATTGATCCTTCTGGAATGTCCCTAAATTATAAATGATAATATTTATCCCCTGGAGGCGACATATTTACTGGTCTTTTTAATAAAATAATAATTGAGAAGCCGCATTGGCCCCTTAGAATGTCCCAGAATGTTAGATAAAAATATTTTAATAATTAAGTGTATTAATTATACTGTTAATTTAAACTTCATTTTGACAGTTACTGAATCTTAGCAACACAAAAATTAAATTAAATAAGAAATAATTCGGCCCATCGGGCTCTAGCTGTCCCCAGTAAACATAACAATATAATTAAGAATATTATTAAATTAAAGGATATATTTATGAATTGAGCTTAAATACAAAGAAGCCCTCTGTTTGAATTATTATCATTATTATAATTATTGTGGATATTATTATTATTTTATGTGATCAAACTTATTACATTATTATTATTAATATATTATTACTTGCTTGGTTGGACTGGGACAGTGTAGGTAGGCCATTGGCTTCTTAATTATAAGTAATAATAATACATTAATTATTATTAAAAATTATTCCTAATTTTTATTTTATGGTTGACGGGAATTCTAGAGGGCAATGCGGTTCTAATTATTAATTTTATTTGGTTGACTGGGACAGTCTAAAAATGTTATTGCTTTTAGTATTATTAATAATATTTATATGAGATTGCGGGAGATTCATGGAGTATTATTATGATTCGCTTAATTATTATTTGTATTATTACATTATTATTGGTTGACTGGGACAGTCTTGAGAAGCCATACGGCTTCTTAAGTATTTTCTTATTTATTTGTGTTTACTGGGAGTATTTAAATCCATATTTACTGCCTTAGTTATTATTAATTATTATTGGTTGTCTGGACAGTCTAAAAAGTACCATGCGGTCTTGTATTATTCTTATTTAATTTAGGTTGACTGTGACATTCTAGAGAGGTCAGCAGCTTCTATTATTTTATGATAGTATCTACAAAGGGGGTGTGGCTATGCCATCAACCTATAAATAAGAATATACAAGAAGCCGTATGGCCCTTTTAGATGTCCCAGTCAACCAATAAAAATTAATAATTAGAAGCCACATTGGCCCTTCTAGAATGTCCAGGCAACATATAAATAATAAATATAGAAAGTGCAGTATAAATATATTCAGACAATCTAATCATATACTGTCAGTCAACATAATAATATATATTAATAATTAATAATATAAGAAACCGTATTTGACGCCTTCTCAATGTCCAGTCAACTCTATCTAAATAAGAATATATTTAGAAGCGCCATGGTCCTTTTTAGCTGTCCAGTCAAACCATAAATTATAAATTTAAGAGCCGGCTTGGCCCTCTAAGAATGTCCCAGTAACTTATTAATAAATATGAATAATAAATAAATTAATACTAGACCAATGTAGCCTATCTAGATTCTCCCAGTCAACCAATAATAATTAATAATTAAACAACATAATATTTAGAGCCGCATTGACCCTCCATAGAATGTCCAGTCAACTATCTATTAATCGGAAATAATAGTGAGAAGCCGCATGGTCCTTTTTGACTTTCAGTCACCCATAAAATTAATATTAAGAAGCTGCAGTGGCCTTAGAAGCCAGTAAACCCATAATAAATAATAAATAATAATAATATTTAAGAAGACGCATGGGCCTTATTAGACTGTCCGCTATTCTTATCCTCAAAGCCAGAAATCTACTCTCGCTTTGCTTTACGTCGCCCTCGTCAGCAAATTGTCTTTTTTAAATAACGAGGTGGCTTAAAATTGTAGACATATTCAGATTACGGCTAATTTCATTTTTATACGACCTATACAAACATATATATATTATTAGGCTGGCATCTGGAATTAATTTGTCATTTTAACCATAGGCCTAGTCTAGGGTTCAAATCTTACAATGGAATAAAATGAAACGCGCACTAAGATGTTAAGACTTACGGGTTACATGCTTAGTTTGTTGAATTTTGACGATTATATTAAAAACTTCAAGTATATATGGCTTTATTTTATTTTTTATTTTTATGGGAAATATACGAGTTGAGGTTAAAAGAAAAAAATATTTCAAAAGATTAGAGATCATTAAATTGATAATTAAAAACTCAAACATCCGAATTTCTTATACATATCAAAGTACAAATCAATTTTGATTTTTTATTTGTTTTTTCGTGCGCATCCTGTTTTTAAGTTATTTTTAGGTTATATAATATTAAAACATTAAATGAAAAATAATTTATTAATTAATTTATTTTTTCTTGCAATATCAAATACGAAAAATATTTTATGGGAAAAAAAATTGATCCGGATTCTACTACTCTTTAAGCCTTACGGATTCAAAACTCCTGCTAATATACGTATTTTTATCTTTTTTATCTTCTATATCTTTTTTATCTTTTATCTTTTTTACCCTTTTTATCTTTTTTATTCTTATTTATTTTCTTTTATCTTTTTTTCTTTTTTACTATCTTTTATCTATCTTTTTATCTATCTTTTTTATTTATCTTTTTTATTTGTCTTTTTTATTTATCTTTTTTATTTATATTTTTATTTATCTTTTTTATTTATTTGTTTATCTTTTTTATTTATTTTTTTATCTTATTTACTTATTTAATTTATTTTTTATTTATCTTTTTTATTTTTTATTTATCTTTTTTCTTTATTTATTATTTTTTTCTTATCTTTTTTTTTTTTATCTTTTTTATTTATTTATTTTTTTATCTTTTTTATTTATCTTTTTTATCTTTTTTATTTATCTTTTTTATTCTTTTTTATTTATCTTTTTTACCTTTTTTATTTACCTTTTTTATCTTCTTTTTATTTTTTTTTTTTTTTTTATCCTTTTTATTTTTTTTTATCTTTTGTATTTTCTTTTTATCTTTATTAATTTTATCTTTTTATCTTTATTTTTTATCTTCTATCTTTATTTTTTTTACTTTATTTTTTTATCTTTATCTTTTATTATTATTTTACTTTCTCTTTCTTCTTTATCTTTATCTTTATCTTATTTTATTCTTTATCCTTTAACTTTTCCCTTGAATTTTCTTTTTTATCTTTATCTTTATCTTCATCTTTATTCACTTTCGGGAAGTGTTTGCATTCTGTCAATAAGACACCAGCATCTTCCTTTCGATTTCTAGCCTTTTTTTCAAAACTCTAGAAATCATTATTTCTCGGTGCAATGGTTTCCATTGGTAGTCTTTGGGGTTTTACACCCCAGGAAGTTTTTCACCCTTTCAGTGGAGGTTAATCTTCAGATTGCTTATTACACTCTAGGGTTTTCCCTTTCAGTCAAAAGTAGTGCTTGGGTTTTACACTCTCAGGAAGTTTTTAACCCTGTCAGTTGGAGGTAGTCCTTGGGTTTTAAACTCTTAGGAAGTTTTCCACCTTGTCAGTCGGAGGGAGTCCTTGGGTTTTACACTCTCAGGAAGTTTTTCACCCTGTCAGTCGGGGGATCCTTGGTTTTCCTCTCATGAGAGTTCTTCCCATCCTACCGCTCAGTTGGAGCGGAGTCCTTGGGTTTTACACTCTCAGGAAGTTTTCCACCCTGTTAGTCGAAATAGCACTTTATCTGAACTCTTGACTTATATACTTTTCCTCCTATATAGGTCTCATGAAGATTATATTTCTCCGCACATTTGTTTCAAAATGCGAATTCTAGATTTTTCAAGCGATGAAATTTGACATCTACGGTGGCTCAACGGTAGCGCCATGTTATAAATATATTTACATCTGAGAGGAAAAGGACAAATTTAAATTTCTCTGAGTGACAGAGATTCCGTTTTTCTTCTGCGAAGATATTCTTTTCATTTAGGAAATCCTCACTTGAAGAAAATATTTTTCTTCTTAATATGTAAAACTCTTCGTCTATATCTTTTTATGTAGAAATTATAAAAGTAACTCATTTTCTTCACCGGTAACATTTTCTACTATTAATTCTGGTAATTTGAGTATATTTGAAAGCGCACGGCGCCTACCAAATCTTGAGCCGCTTCAAGACCTTCCGCATTCCATTAATTAAACTGCCAGTCGACGTCCTATATCACGACATCTCACTGTTAGTAACATTCCCATTTCTATGCTTTTATATATTACCCTAGCTATAATCAATCATATATATATATACATATACTACCTACCCTACAACGTACCCTATATAATATATACATCCTACCAATACCCCTCATCATAAAACCTACTAAAATATATACTACCCATATAGCTCTACCTATTCTATACCTATACTAATATACTACTCCCACATATCGAATTACATTATTTTCAACCTTACATCTATGGCTTAGGCCCATCATGCCCTCCGCAATATAAGTACTGGACGTAATAGTTGAGGCGGAATTTCCTACTTCTTTTCTTTTTTCTAAGTAGGCGGGATATAAACGAAACCTTTTCCAGTCACCAGAAACTCCACGACATAATTTCTATTTATCTTTTTCCACTATAACTATGCTTAACTAATAATAATACTACATATACATATCCATATACTATACACTAGTCATACAAATACATATAATATACACCTACTATCCCTCATATATCAACCCGCCACCATATACTCACTAAACTATAATACTACACGATCTATCATATCACTTAAAATAGACGAAATCATACTACTCTATACTAATGATAGCTACTATAATATCACTATCCATAACATAAATATCTAACCCTTATAACTACCTATACGTATACTAACACTACTAATACATATACCCACTAATACACCATACACATATACCTATAGTATACTACTATACCTATTACTTTTATTATAGTTAATTATAATCCACAGTACATAATCTATATATTTATTCTCTCTCTCTCTCTCTTCCTTCTCTCTCTCCTCTCCTGCTCTATTACCTATATCATTACCCCGCCCCTTACCACCTAACCACTGTACACTCCAACCCGGCCTACCCGAACTAACCAATCCTATTAAGACCATCTTACTATAATATCTCACTCTATACTAATCCCTATAACTATTCCTTACCCCACTATCTACTACTTACATACGTATATCATACCCTGGCTCAAATTACTCGCGGGCAGAGGCACCCCCAGAGTATTGAGGCAACCCTAGGGCTCCTCCTTCGTACTGTCCCAGTAGAACCTTAACTATCGGAATTCTCATCCCTCAAAGGCTTGCATGAGGTGTGAACTTATTTTACATCATCGTCTATACCTATTATATATAAACTACATACACTCTATATATATCACTGCATACAACCCTAAATCAAATTAGTATATACCTTACTCATTTAGTAGTTCTAACTACCTCTTACGTATCCAATATAACTACACATAAATATATATTCTCATTCTCAACTTACACTTTGCATTCTTCTTACACTTTAGCCAAATCCATTCGGTTAAGAACAGAATATAAAACATTGGCTGCCTTTCCTTTTGAAAAAGTCTTGTATGTTTTCATTTGTATGACAATAATTTAATTATAATTCTTTAAAAGACTGTGCACAACTTTAAAAAATCTTTCCCTCATTAACTATACATATTTTTCTTTGAAAATATGCATTTCTCTAAAAAAATGCATTATGCTTCTTTAAAAATAATTATAATTCTTTGAAATAATAATCATTTCTTTGAAAAATAATTATATTCTTTAAAAAATTACCCATTTGCTTCTAAATAGAAATCTGGCTATAATTCATGTACTCTAAACATAAACTCTCTTCTTTCCTAACGACAAACCATTTGCAATTTGTTTATATACATATATAAATTATACACTTGTTATATTTATATAATTATGTTATTGTATAGATTAATTAAGATTATTATAATACTATATATATATGTAAATATATATTAATATATATATATATATTAGAGGTATGTTACCGTGTATCCCCCCACCCGGTTCGGTATATCGGTATCGTTAGTATCAGGCCGATTTTTGATCGACTTCCGGTTCGGTATCGTATCGTTAATGACGATATTAGCCGAACTTCTTCTTTTGATGAAAATTATGAGACTTTTAGATTCAATAATCAATCTACTTCGATATAGTAGCTAGTACCAAGTTATGTTTTGTTTTAATCCCTCGATTTTTTTTACTTAGGTTTTGCGTTTCTCCCTTGGTCTTTGCGTAAATTTACTATTTGAAGCTTTCCTGTTTTCATTCTGGTTAAAATATTTTTAGTGGTAAATAGTATTATTTTTTTTTTTTTTTTTTTTTGTTTCTTTTTTTTTTTGTACGCATTTAGTGAGAGTTGTGGTGCAGGTGAGGTTTTTAAATTCTGGCGTTATTCATTTTTAGTAATTTGCGTAAATGGGTTTTAATTCATTTTAAAATTTAGGTTTCCGCACAGTACGAGGTAATTTTCTGATGTCTCCTTGGTTTTTGTCATATTTGTTTTGTTGTTTTTTTGTTTGTTTTTTTTGTGATTGCCGTTGTGGCGTGAATCATGATGCAGATTTGGCCAGAGTGCTTTCTTTTTGCTTTACAACATTAATGGATTCCCTTTCGTTCCCCCTATCTCCCATGGCAATACTACTCACTAACTTTACTAATTTAATTGCTCGTTGTCTGAGACCAGATGGCTAGGAATTCATCCTCGCAACTCGTTTAATATATCCACTATAACTTATTTTTATAAACAGTCTTACCACAGATATTACCATCAATGACTAGAAAATATTAGCATATTTCCTATCCGATCCCACAGCTAGGATTCATCCAAAGACATCACTCCCTCGCTCATTCAAATTATATAATGGTGTTCTTCAGGGATTTATTCTTTCACCAACACTCTTTAACCTTTTTATGTATGACCTCCCTCAACCCATTTTCCCTTCCATAAATATTAATAGAAAATTAATAAAAATTAATAAAATTTAATAGAAAAGTAATAAAAATTAATAGAAAATTAATAAAAATTAATAAAATTTAATAGAAAAGTAATAAAAATTAATAGAAAATTAATAAAAATTAATAAAATTTAATAGAAAAGTAATAAAAATTAATAGAAAATTAATAAAAATTAATAAAATTTAATAGAAAAGTAATAAAAATTAATAGAAAATTAATAAAAATTAATAAAATTTAATAGAAAAGTAATAAAAATTAATAGAAAATTAATAAAAATTAATAAAATTTAATAGAAAAGTAATAAAAATTAATAGAAAATTAATAAAAATTAATAAAATTTAATAGAAAAGTAATAAAAATTAATAGAAAATTAATAGAACATTAATAAAAATTAATAGAAATTTAATAAAAAATTAATAGAAAATTAATAAAAATTGATGATCTAACAATCACAACTAAAAATCCCTCTATAAATATAGCATGCGGAGAACTGTAACAGTATATAAACCAACTGCAACAATAATTAACAAATCCAATATTCAGATATTAGAAACTGTGCTAAATAAAGCTCTAAGGACGATAACAGATTGACTTCCTTCCACACTCATCCATCAAATACTCACTGAAACAAATATTCTAGATTCAAAATCCCATCTTGACATGATAGGTTGACCATCTTACAGTAAATCATTCTCAATAGATCACCACTTGCATTACAACAACCCCCGTATCTAAAATGAAAAAAAAAATCACACAATTCTAACATATACAACTTACTTCCCTCTACCTGCAGAAACTTCCATTGCTAAGCACATTCACCCCACCTCCAGGAACTTCCATAACATTCACACTCAATTAACTCAAAGAACGATCTCCGCATATCCAAATAACATGTTTCAAACATGACCACCCGAAATATCCCCCAGGGAACAAACCTTG
>JABUQX010028749.1:0-28495 GCA_015478945.1 Trachelipus rathkii | reverse complement strand
TGCAAAAAGTCGTTTCCAACCCAAAACTAAAGGCGCTTGCTAAATCTTGAAAAAAAAGTTGTTTTCCGCATAAAATTAAAAGCGCGCCGCCACCCTAAGTGCGAAACGGAAATTTTCCTATAGTAAGTAAATGTATATATATATATACACTTTTTTTTAATTTAATAAATATTGAAAAAATTCGTTTCCCGCCAAAACTAAATGCGCGCCGCCGTCCTAAATGCGAGTCAGTTTAGTTTGGAAGTGGTGGAGAGCGGACGTGTTTTACAATTATCTCTGAAGAATGGCGCTTCGGCGGCCTATATGATGCTGGACGAAGGGAGAAGGCGCGGTGAGAAAAAAAAGGCAACGATTATGTCGTGTCGTTCAATTTTAGGAAATCTTCTCCTCGGGTGAGTTTTTTTAAAAGCTTCTCTTAAATTTTAGATTTAAAAATTATTTAAGTTAATCTATTATTATTAGTAATCAAATTTTGGAAGCGGTGCTTAGCGGACGTGTTTTATAATTCTCTCTCGAGAAAGGAGCCCCGCCACACTATATGCAAAAATGAAAATTATGCAGTAATAAGTAAATTTATATAAAAATATTTTTTTTAAAGATCGTGATTGAAATTGGCGAGAAAAAAAATTGAAAATTATCAGTCGAGTCAATCTTCTTCAACCAGTTCGCCCAGCGCCCTCTTGAAGCGCGATGACTAAGCAAGGACGAATTCCGAAGAAGATGAGTCAGTTTATTTTGGAAGCGGTGCTGAGCGGACGAGTTTTATAATTCTCTCTCAAGAAAAGCGCTTCGGCGGTCCACAGGATGCTGAACGAAGGGGGAAGGCGCGGTTAGAAAAAAAAGGAGACGGTTTCGTCTTGGCATTCTATTTTAGGAAATCTTCGTCTCGGGTAAGTTTTTTTAAAAGTTTCTCTTTGATTTTAGATTTAAAAATAATTTAATTAAAATCTATATTATTATTATTATTATTATAATTATTATTATTATTATTATTATATTAATAATTATTATTATTATAATTATTATTATTATTATTATTATTATTATTATTATTATAATAAACATAACTCAAAAATGAAAATTGCGCGGTAATAAGAATTTAATTACAAAATAATTTCTTTTAAAGATCGTGATTGAAATTGGAGCGAAAAAAATTTGAAAATTATCAGTCGAGTCATCTTTTTCAATGAGTTCTCCCATCGTCCTCATGAAGCGCGATATCTAAGCAAGGGCAAATTCCAAAGTAGAGGAGTCAGTTTATTTTAGAAGCGGTGCTAAGCGGACGTGTTTTATAATTCTCTCTCAAGAAAGGCGCTTAGGCGGCCCACAGGAAGCTGAACAAAGGAAGAATGCGCGGTAAGAATAAAAACGCAACGATTACGTCGTGGCATTCTATTTTAGGAAATCTTCGTCTCGGTTAAGTTTTTTTTTAAAAGTTTCTCTTTGATTTTAGATTTAAAAATAATTCAAGTAAAATATATTATTATTTATATTATTATAATTATAATAATCATTACTGCTTTTTCCGAAAAATAATTTCGACTTCAAAAATGTCGGTGTCTATATGTCTGTCTACATGTCGGTGTCTACATGTCGGTGTCTACATGTCGGTGTCTACATGTCTTTCTACATGTCGGTGTCTACATGTCGGTGTCTACATGTCGGTGTCTATATGTCGGTGTCTACATGTCGGTGTCTACATGTCTGTCTGCATGTCGGTGTCTACATGTCGGTGTCTACATGTCGGTGTCTACATGTCGGTGTCTACATGTCTGTCTACATGTTTGGGTCTACATGTTGGTGTCTACATGTCGGTGTCTACATGTCGGTGTCTACATGTCGGTGTCTACATGTCGGTGTCTACATGTCTGTCTACATGTCGGTGTCTACATGTCAGTGTCTACATGTCTGTCTACATGTCTCGTGTATACATGTCGGTGTCTACATGTCGGTGTCTGCATGTCTGTTGCGAGCCGACTCCTCTTCTTCGGAATTCGCCCTTGCTTAGTCATCGCGCTTCATGAGGGCGATGGGAGAACTCCTTGAAGAAGATTAACTCGACTGATAATTTTTAAATTTTTTTTCGCGCCAATTTCAATCTCGATCTTTAAAAGAATTTTTTATATAATTAAATTTACTTATTAACGTATTTTAGAAGCGGTGCTGAGCGGACGTGTTTTATAATTCTTCCTCAAGAAAGGCGCTTCGGCGACCCACAGGATGCTGAACGAACGTGGCATTCTATTTTAGAAAATCTTCGTCTCGGGTAAGTTTTTTTTAAAAAGTTTCTCGTAAATTTTAAATTTAAAAATAATTCAAGTAAAATCTGTTATATAAATGTTATATAAAAATTATTTACTGAAAAAAAACTAATGAAAGGCGAGCCGCCGCCCCATATTCAAAAATGAAAATTATGCAATAACAAGGAAATTTATTTAAAAACATTTTTTTAAAGATTGTGATGATTGAAAAAGGTGCCAAAAAATTGAAATTTATCAGTCGAGTCTATCTTCTTCAACGAATTCTCCAATCGCCCTCGTGAAACGCGACGACTATACAAGGGTAAATTCCGAAGAAGAAGAGTCAGTTTAGTTTGGAAGCGGTGCTGAGCGGATGTGTGTGAGAAGGCGTGGTGGAATAAAATTGCAACGATTACGTCGTGGTGTTCTATTTTAGGAAATCTTCGCCTGGGTAAGTTTTTTTTCAAAGTTTCTCTTAGATTTTAGATTTAAAATTTATTTAAGAAATATCTATCATAATAAACAATTTTTGGAAGCGGTGCTGAGCGAAAGTGGTTTATGTATCTAGGAAGAAAGTCGATTCGGTGGTCCATAGGATGCTGGACGAAGGGAGAAGGCGTCCATTACGTCGTGGCTTACTTTGAAATGCGAGACGCGCTCGCGCTTTCGAATAATGGTAGATCCCGAGTCGTTGTCAAACAGTGGTGCAACAGGCTCGCGAACGGAGCACCGAAACGGTAAGGTTTTTAATAATTTTTATTATAAATGTTATATGTATAAAAGTCGTTTATTGAAAAAATTAGTGAAAGACGCATCGCTGCCTCATATTCAATATTGAAAAGTATGCAGTAATAAGTAAATTTATATAAAAATGTTTTTTTTAAAGATTGTGATTGAAAAAGTCGCCAAAAAAGTTGAAATTTATCAGTCGAGTCTATCTTCTTCAACGAGTTCGCCAGTCGCCTTCGTGAAACGCGACGACTATACGAGAGAGATTTTCCGAAAAAGAAGAGTCAGTTTATTTTGGAAGCTGTGCTGAGTGGACGTGTTTCATAATTCTCTCTCCAGAAAGGCGCAACGGCGATCCATTGAATGTTGGACGAAGTGAGAAGCCACCGTGAGAACAAAATGGCAACGATTACGTCGTTGCGTTCTATTTTAGGAAATCTTTGCCTGGGTAAGTTTTTTTTTTAAACTTTCTCTTAGATATTAGATTTAAAATTTATTTAAGAAAAATCTATTATTATAATAAACAAATTTTGGAAAGCGGTACTGAGCGAACGCGGTTTATGTCTATATTAAGAAAGTCGATTCGGTAGTCCATATGATGTTGGACGAAGGGAGAAGGCGTCCATTACGTCGTGGCTTACTTTGAATGCCAGACGCGCTCGCGCTTCCGAATAATGGTAGATCCCGCGTCGTCGTCGAACAGTGGTGCAACAGGCTCGCGAACGAAGCCACGAAATGGTAAGTTTTTAACTAATTTTTATAAATGTTATATATATAAAAGTCGTTTATTGAAAAAACTAATGAAAGGCGCGTCGCCGCCCCATATTCAAAAATAAAAAGTTTGCAGTAATAAGTAAATTTATATAAAAATGTTTTTTTTAAGAATGTGATTAAAAAGGGCGGCAAAAAAAATGAAATTTATCAGTCGAGTCTACCTTCTTCAACGAGTTCGCCCATCGCCTTCGTGAAACGCGACGGCTATACGAGAGAGATTTTCCGAAAAAGAAGAGTCAGTTTATTTTGGAAGCGGTGCTGAGCGGACGTGTTTTATAATTCTCTCTCAAGAAAGGCGCATCGACGTCGTCGTCGAACGGTATGCATAAAGGCTTGCAAACGGAGCATCGAAACGGTAAGGTTGTGAATAATTTTTATAAAAGTTATATAAAATTCGTTTATTGGAAAAACTAATAATTAAATGCGCGCCGGCGCCCGATATTCAAAATATAAAATTATGCAGTAATAATTAAATTTATATAAATTTTTTTTTTTAAAGATCGTAATTGAAATTGGCCCAAAAAAAGCTGAAAATTGTCAGCCGCGTCTACCTTCTTCAACAAGTTCTCCATCGCCCTCATAAAACGCGATGACTATACAAGGGCGAATTCCGAAGAATATGAGTCAGTTTTTTTTGGAAGCAGTACTGAGCGGACGTGTTTTGTAATTCTCTCTTCTCAAGAAAGACGCTTTGGCGGCCCGTGAGATGCAGGAAGAAGGGAGAAGGCGCGGTGAGAAAAAAAGGGCAACGATTACGTCGAGGCATTCTATTTTAGGAAATCTTCGTCTCGGGTAAGTTTTTTTAAAGGTTTCTCTTAGATTTTAGATTTAAAAATAATTTAAGTGAAATCTTCTATAATTAAAATAAACATAATTCAAAAATAAAAATTTCTCGGTAATAAGTAAATTTAATTATATAATAATTTCTTTTAAAGATCATGATTAAAATTGGCGCGAACAAAAATTGAAAATCAAAAAGTCGATTCCCGCCATAAACTAAAAGCGCGCAGCCGCCCTAACTGTAAGTCAGTTTATTTTGGACGTGGTGGTGGGTGGACGTGCTTTATAATTCTCTTTGAAGAAAGGCGCTTCGGCGGAACATAGGGTAAGTTTTTTTTAAAGTTTGTTTTAGAATTTAGATTTAAAAATTATTTAAGTAAAATCAGTTATCCAGAAAAAAGTCGTTTCCCCCCAAAAACTAAAAGCGCGCCCCAACCCTAAGTGCGAGAATGAAAGTTATCAATTAATAAGTAAATTTATATAAATTTTTTAAATTTCATAAATATTGAATAAATTCGTTTCCCGCAAAAACTAAAGGCGCCGCCTCCATAAATGCGAGTCAGTTTATTTTGGAAGCAGTGCTGATCGGACGTGTTTTATAATTCTCTCTTAAGAAAGGCGCTTCGGCAGCCATAAGATATTGGATTAAGGTAGAAGGCAAGATGAGAAAAAAAGGGAACGATAAAAAGCATTACGTGGTTGTGTTCTATTTTAGGAAATATTCGTCTCGGAGAATTTTTTTTTTAATGTTTCTTTTAAAAATTTTTAGATTTAAAAATTATTTAAGTAAAATTTTTTATCTTAACGTTTTTTACCGCCAAAAACTGAAGTCGCTCCCCACCCTAAGTGCGAAAATGAAAATTATTCAATAATAAGTGAATTTATTTATATTTTTCTTTTAATTTTCATAAATATTGAATAAATTCGTTCCCGTCAAAAACTAATGGCGCCTCCTCTCTAAATGCGAATCAGTTTATTTTGAAAGCAGTGCCGAGCGGACGTGTTTTTATAATTCTCTCTTAAGAAAGGCGCCTCGGCAGCCCTAGGATGTTGGATTAAGGTAGAAGGCAAGGTGAGAAAAAAAGGCAACGATTAAAAGCATTACGTGGTGGTGTTCTATTTTAGGAAATCTTCATCTCGGAGTATTTTTTTTAAAGTTTCTTTTATAATTTTTTAGATTTAAAAATTATTTAAGTAAAATCTGTTATCTTGAAAAAAGTCATTTCCCGCAAAAACTAAAGTCGTGCCCCACTCTAAGTGCGAAAATGAAAATTATCAATAATAAGTGAATTTATATATATATATTTTTTTTAATTTCATAAATAAATATCGAATAAATTCGTTTCCCGCCAAAAACTAAAGGTGCGCAGGCGCCCTAACTGTGAGTCAGTTTATTTTGGACGGGGTGGTGAGCGGACGTGTTTTATAATTCTCTTTGAAGGAAGGCGCTACGGCGGCCATAGGATGCTGGGCGAAGGGAGAAGGCTCGGTGAGAAAAAAAAGAGCAACGTTTACGTCATGGTGTTCTATTTTAGCAAATCTTCGTCTCGGAGTATTTTTTTTAAATTTTCTTTTATAAATTTTTAGATTTAAAAATTATTAAAGTAAAATCTGTTATCTTGAAAAAAGTTGTTTCCCGCCAAAAACTAAAGTTGTGCCCCCACCCTAAGTGCGAAAATGAAAATTATCCAATAATAAGTGAATTTATATATATATATATATATATTTTTTAATTTCATAAATATTGAAAAAAGTCGTTTCCCGCCAAAAACTAAAGTTGTGCCCCCACCCTAAGTGCGAAAATGAAAATTATCCAATAATAAGTGAATTTATATATATATATTTTTTAATTTCATAAATATTGAATAAATTCGTTTCCCGCCAAAAATTAAATGCGCGCAGCCGCCCTGACTGTGAGTCAGTTTATTTTGGACGTGGTGGTGAGTGGACGTGTTTTATAATTCTCTTTGAAGAAAGGCGCTTCGGCGGCCCATAGGATGCTGGGCGAAGGGAGAAGGCTCGGTGAGAAAAAAAAGAGCAACGTTTACATCGTGGTGTTCTATTGTAGGAAATCTTCGCCTAGGGTAAGTTTTTTTTAAAGTTTCTTTTAGAATTTAGATTTAAAAATTATTAAGTAAAATCAGTTATCTTGAAAAAAGTCGTTTCCCGCTAAAAACTAAGAGCGCGCCCCAGCCCTAAGTGCGAGAATGAAAATTATCCATTAATAAGTAAATTTATATTATTTTTTTTTCAATTTCATATGTATTGAATAAATTCGTTTCCCGCAAAAAACTAAAGACGTCGCCTCCATAAGTGCGAGTCAGTTTATTTTGAAAGCGGTGCAGAGCGGACGTGTTTTATAATTCTCTCTTAAGAAAGGCGCTTCAGCAGCCCTAGAATGTTGGATTAAGGTAGAAGGCAAGATGAGAAAAAAAGGCAACGATTAAAAGCATTACGTGGTGGTGTTCTATTTTAGGAAATATTCGTCTCGGAGAATTTTTTTTAAAGTTTCTTTTATAATATTTTAGATTTAAAAATTATTTAAGTAAAATTTGTTATCCTGAAAAAAGTTTTTTCACGCCAAAAACTAAAGGCGCGAACCCACCTTAAGTGCGAAAATGAAAATTATCTAATAATAAGTGAATTTATTTATATATTTCTTTTAATTTCATAAATATTGAATAAACGTAGTGGTGTTCTATTTTACGAAATCTTCGTCTCGGGTAAGTTTTTTTAAAAGTTTCTCTCAAATTTTAGATTTAAAAATTATTTAAATTTAAAAGCTAATATTATCAAGAAATATTTTTGAAAATAATTTTAATTATTTAAAAAATTTCTAAGAACGGGCTCCCTGTCATCGTACGTCCCCGTCGTGGAGCCCGGTAATATCTTGAGATTCCTCCCTCCGAAAGAAACGAGTCTCTGTTACTCGACACAACCAAACGACAAACCAAACGACAAACGTAATACGATCGAATAGAAAAAAAAATATTTCGCGTCGTCGACGACGACGATTCATTCGCCTTATTCGTCTATTTTTCATTACTGTACATGAACGCATCCCAGTGAAGATTTTCGCGTTCGCGCATGCATTTGTTCATTAGGATGCGTTTCATTGCAGAGTTCGTTCAATGGGCGACCGAGTCCGTTGTCCGTCCGTTTATTTTTATTTTTTTTTATATAAACGAGCCGGGACCAATCGATCGAGGTTGGTTCTCGAGCTCGTTCGAATAATGGCGGATGATCATCGTCTCGATGGCGCGGTATTATTTTTTTTTGTATTCGATTAATTAACGACAGACACGACAAACACGCGACACGCGACACACGATACACGAACGCAGGAGGAGGGGTCCAAGATAGCTAAAGCGATGACAAAAAGTTTGGTACGTACGTTCCGCCGTAGTGCCTCACTCTGCTAGCGCGCGCGCTTCTCTTTTTTTCTCTTTGTTTTCTCTTTGTTTTCTCTTTTACTCTGTTGGAAAACCAGGGAAAGAACGACGATATTTATTTCCGACGGGACGGGATATGGGTAGATAGTATTTAGGCCGTTTAAACGGGCGGGTGGGGGTTTGGAAGTCACCGTCGGAAAGAAATATCGTGGTTCTCTCGTTCGTTCTTTTCATTTTTATTAACGATACGAGAATTTTTTGGTGACTTAAATAAATTCTTTCGTTCGGAGGAAATGATGATTATGATGATGATGAGTGTTGGTATCGGTGGCAGCGGCGGCGGCGAGTACGGTATTTTTATTCGCTTTTGCTGCTGCTGCTTTTTTTTAAGTTTTTGGTAAAGCAGTACTGCGGGAATAGGTAGTAGGTTCCCGAACCATTTTACTTTTTCCGTGCCGCTTTTTAGCACGGGCGTTTATTTTTTAGTTTTTAAGGCATGTTTTTTTTAGATTTAAGGATTTTTTTTTTTAGATTAGGGACCATATAACTAACGTAATATGCAAACTTTTTTCCACAGGTAATTATGGAATGAGAAAACCGGGAGCTTTAATAACTACGCTTGAAACGTTCCTTTTCTGGGAACGTGAATGGCCTAGTGGATAAGGCGACCGGTTACTGTTAACTAAGCTACGCGGTGTCCAGTAAGTATTTCGAACACCGCTGATGGATAGTAAAATCTCCTTTGACACCTAAAACACGATAGGTACACGCCCACGCTCACATCCAAATATTTATTTCTTCCTCTTTAAATCTATCCAAACCCTTCGACTATTTCTTTCAATCTATTTTGCTGTTCGCTCTTTCGTATTCCTCTATCTATCGTTTATTTTTTCATGCAACCGTATGACGATCGAACGGTTCGGTCTTAGTCTCGATGAATCGATCGGAAAAGTGGAAACGCCGTAGGGGTGCCCATCGAACCTTAGAGCGTTCACCCGAAAGCCAAAGTCCAAGTTCCGATCGACGAGAGAAGGTCTTAGAGCGTGGATTTATGTCGGGGCTGGGCGGGTATATAAACTCCTTGGATGGAAGGATCAGTACGTTCCGTGAACGCCCCAAAGTTCAAGGTTTGGATAGGACCGTCGCACTGAAAAAGGGGATTCACGAAGAAAGGATTCGACATAGCCGAGTCGCTTCGGACGCACATTAGGTGTCTTCCATCATAAGCGATTAGATATATATAAAGCTAAAATTACCGAACGGGCGTAGGTCGCAGTCTTAGCTCCTGCCGGCCGAGATGGCCTTGCCGTGTATTTCCGTGTATCGCGTGAGTTGGTGAGAGAGAGTGATTGGTGTAACCGGAGAGAGAGGTTAAAAAACGGATCGCGAACAGCCGTTCGACGAAATAGATTGTTTGTATAGAGCTAAGATCTCTTAGTGAGGAGTATAGGGCGTAGGTTCGTAACTAGTTAAGATCTTCGACTGATACGAGCGAGCGAGTGTTATCTTATTTTATTTTCTCTAAAAGAACAATACCAATTTCCGCCCCTATACGCTTCCCTCTCCCGTAGATACCCTATCAACCCAATATTTACACACGCATCCGCGAGAACGCGAAGCCAAGTAGGTTTCGACAGTGCGACAAACTGCGTTCTTCTGTGCGAAATCCGCCCGTAATATCTAGTGATCTTAATCGATCGATTGCGTAGTTAATTTAAGGTATTATTGTATCTCGGGCTCTGAGTTACCCGTGTGTGAAAAAAATACAATGACTCTTGCATATACTCAAATCTTCGTGTGTGGAGTGTGTGCGAGACCTATTCGGTGTGCTGATCCTGCACGAGCAGCGACTCGCTACTTACGTTATATCCTTTCTCCTCGTCCGAGAATATATAGCGACGTTCTCAGTCTCTTAGCAGATCTCTCGAAACGCATCCTAGACCTTGACAGCTATCAGGAGGTCGCTCAGCGGACTGCGTACTCGACTGTCCTCATGCGTACGCCTATCATCGATGCACGCAACAGAGAGATGGAGCCCGTATATCTAGATCCTCCTCCCTCCGAAGAAAGCGAGTCTCTTCACTCGAAAAGCCAACCAACGACAATTCGTATACGATCGCATAGCAATATAAAATATTAATCGCGTCGTCGACGACGACGATTCATTCGCCTTATTCGTCTATTTTTCATTACTGTGTACATGAACGCATCCCGGTGAAGATTTTCGCGTTCGCGCATGCATTTGTTCATTGGGATGCGTTTCATTGCAGAATTCGTTCAATGGGCGACCGAGTCCGTTGTCCGTCCGTTTATTTTTATTTTTTTTTATATAAACGAGCCGGGACCAATCGATCGAGGTTGGTTCTCGAGCTCGTTCGAATAGTGGCGGATGATCATCGTCTCGATGGGGCGGTATTATTTTTTTTTTATTTTCATTAAGTACAACACTTACAAACACGCGACAATCTGACAAACGACGCGTATCTTGCTGACTTAACGAACGCAGGAGATGGGTCGAAGATAGCTAAAGCGATGACAATTTTTGGCGGCAAGTACGTTCTGCCGTAGTGCCGTCACTCTGTTAGCGCGCGCGCGCTTCTCTTTTTTCTCTTTGTTTTCTCTTTTACTCTGTTGAAAAACCATGGAAAGAACGACGATATTTATTTCCGACGGGACGGGATATGGGTAAATAGTATGTAGGCCGTTTAAACGGGCGGGTGGGGGTTTGGAAGTCACCGTCGGAAAGAAATATCGTGGTTCTCTCGTTCGTTCTTTTCATTTTTATTAACGATACGAGAATTTTTTGGTGACTTAAATAAATTCTTCCGTTCGGAGGAAATGATGATGATGATGATGATGAGTGTTGGTATCGGTCGGTGGCGGCGGCGGCGAGTACGGTATTTTTACTCGCTTCTGCTGCTGTTTTTTTTTAAGTTTTTGGTAACGCAGTACTGCGGGAATAGGTAGTAGGTTCCCGAACCATTTTACTTTTTCCGTGCCGCTTTTTAGCACGGGCGTTTATTTTTTAGTTTTTAAGGCATGTTTTTTTTAGATTTAAGGATTTTTTTTTTATTTAGATTAGGGACCATATAACTAACGTAATATGCAAACTTTTTTCCACAGGTAATTATGGAATAAGAAAACCGGGAGCTTTAAAAACTACGCTTGAAACGTTCCTTTTCTGGGAACGTGAATGGCCTAGTGGATAAGGCGACCGGTTACTGTTAACTAAGCTACGCGGTGTCCAGTAAGTATTTCGAACACCGCTGATGGATAGTAAAATCTCCTTTGACACCTAAAACACGATAGGTACACGCCCACGCTCACATCCAAATATTTATTTCTTCCTCTTTAAATCTATCCAAACCCTTCGACTATTTCTTTCAATCTATTTTGCTGTTCGCTCTTTCGTATTCCTCTATCTATCGTTTATTTTTTCATGCAACCGTATGACGATCGAACGGTTCGGTCTTAGTCTCGATGAATCGATCGGAAAAGTGGAAACGCCGTAGGGGTGCCCATCGAACCTTAGAGCGTTCACCCGAAAGCCAAAGTCCAAGTTCCGATCGACGAGAGAAGGTCTTAGAGCGTGGATTTATGTCGGGGCTGGGCGGGTATATAAACTCCTTGGATGGAAGGATCAGTACGTTCCGTGAACGCCCCAAAGTTCAAGGTTTGGATAGGACCGTCGCACTGAAAAAGGGGATTCACGAAGAAAAGGATTCGACTAGCCGAGTCGCCTTCGGACGCACATACGGTGTCTTTCCACATAGCGATTAGTATAAATAAACTAAAATACCGCGGTAGTCCAGTTAGTCTCGGAGAGATGCTCCTTTCTTCCGAGGGTGATTTGTCGAAGCGTTCGAATAGCGTTAGCTTTGTCTAGCTGGCTTGTAGTGATGTTTTAGTCGTTTGTTAAGATATATCGGGTCGATCGTTTTTTCCTCTCTTCCTATCCTATCGCCCAAAAAAAAACTCGATCCGCGACGAGCCAGTGTTCGCTCGAAACATGGTTTTTTTTCGAAACTGCCGCGTACCATATCTCGTATTTACGTGTATCGAAATTGCGTATTATGCTTATATAGGGCGGTTCTTAAAAAAAAAATCTTTCTCTTACTACTGAAAAATTATTATTATTTTGTCACGCCGTAATTCGGGTGTAAACGATCACGACACCCACCTTATACGCCAAGAACAACATATTTTCGACGCTGATGTACGACAGTATCCTCACGCGCGCACGTGTCCATGAGTCACAAGTCCCCGAGTGAGCCCGGTAACTCGACTCTTGAGATCTTTCACACTCAAGCACAACACTCGAGTCATCTGTCACTTCTCACGACACCTCAACCAACCCCAGATCACGACAGAATCAGAAATACAATCGAGAAATAGTATCGTCAAGTTAAAACATATATATACTACCTGCGTTCGCTCGAGCTCGAGACAGAGCAAAAGAAGCGACAGAAATTCACACATAGGAGAAACAAGAGCGAGATACTTAATTAGGCGTCATGAAATATTGCTCTTTCAGTGTAGCTGCGCACAAGCAGAGTATCCGCGGTGTGGAGAAGATCATATTCGCGTACCTCTGAGCGCGATGGCGATTCTGGTACGAGTTAAACGGGATATAGCCCGTAATTCAATTTGTAGAGTTTCGTTCAATGGGCGACGAGTCCGTTGTCCGCCTGTTTATTTTGATTTATTTTGGTCTATATAAACTGAGCGCGGGACCTCTCATCGATCGAGGTCTGTTCTCGAGCTCCGTCGAAGAATTGGCGAGATGATCAGTTCGTGCTTCTTCGCTATGGCCGCGTATTATTTTTCTGTTGCGTGAGTTCTGATAGATGGTGCGAATTAACGACATGACACGACAAACACGCGACCCGACACAACGATACACGAACGCAGGAAGGAGGGGTTCAAGAATAGCTAAAGCGATGACTAAAAAGTTTTGGTACATACGTTCTGCGTATTTTTGCCTCACTCTGGCTAGGCGCCGCGCTTTCTTTTTTTCTCTTGTTTTCTCTTTTTAACTCTGTTGAAAACAGGGAAAGAACGACGATATTTATTTCCGACGGGACGGGATATGGGTAGATAGTATGTAGGCCGTTTAAACGGGCGGGTGGGGGTTTGGAAGTCACCGTCGGAAAGAAATATCGTGGTTCTCTCGTTCGTTCTTTTCATTTTTATTAACGATACGAGAATTTTTTGGTGACTTAAATAAATTCTTCCGTTCGGAGGAAATGATGATGATGATGAGTGTTGGTATCGTTGGCAGCGGCGGCGGCGAGTACGGTATTTTTACTCGCTTCTGCTGCTGCTTTTTTTTAAGTTTTTGGTAACGCAGTACTGCGGGAATAGGTAGTAGGTTCCCGAACCATTTTACTTTTTCCGTGCCGCTTTTTAGCACGGGCGTTTATTTTTTAGTTTTTAAGGCATGTTTTTTTTAGATTTAAGGATTTTTTTTATTTTTTTTTAGATTAGGGACCATATAACTAACGTAATATGCAAAGTTTTTTCCACAGGTAATTATGGAATGAGAAAACCGGGAGCTTTAAAAACTACGCTTGAAACGTTCCTTTTCTGGGAACGTGAATGGCCTAGTGGATAAGGCGACCGGTGTTATTTTCTTTGAGAAATTTTAGATTTTAGCACTTAGACCTTCGACTTATACTTAGACCTTCGACTTATATCAGTTACTATCGAAACGTCACTATATCGGGTTGAAGCGATAGTTTATAACTAAAAGGTGTTGCCAGATCACGTTAGGTCGTTTTTGGGTTCCCTTCAAAACGTCACTTTAATATAGTGTCGCCTCACGGGAATCGCGAAAGCGGCTGAACGCTTTCAAATACCATTTTCTTAAGCTTAAACTATCGTTAAACCGATTATGACGTCATATAGTGACGCCCCATCGGGAACTAATATAAGTCGAAGGTCTTAAGTGCAAATTCCGAAAAATAATTTGGACTTAAAATTTTTTGTGTACTATTTTCTTTGAGATTTTTTAGATTTTAGCACTTAGACATTCGACTTATACTTAGACCTTCGACTTGTATCAGTTCCCTTCGAAACGTCACTATATCTGGTTCAACGATCGTCACCCGATCACGTTAGGTCGTTTTTCAGTTCCCTTCGAAACATCACTATAATATAGTGTCGCCTTACGGGAATCGAAGAAGTTGCTGAACGCTTTCAAATACTAGTTACCTAAGCTAAAACTATCGTCAATCCGATTATGACGTCATATAGTGACGCCTGATCGGGAACTGATATAAGTCGAAGTTCTCTATGTGCAAATTCCGAAAAATATTTTGGACTAAAAATTTTGTGTATTATTTTCTTTGAGAAATTTTAGATTTTTAGAACTTAGACCTTCGACTTATACTTAGACCTCGACTTAGCACTTAGACCTTCGACTTAGCAATTAGACCTTCGATTTAGCACTTAGACTTCGACTTAGCACTTAGACCTTCGACTTAGCACTTAGACCTTCGACTTAGCACTTAGACCTTCGACTTAGCACTTAGACCTTCGACTTAGCACTTAGACCTTCGACTTAACCCTAGACCTTCGACTTAGCACTTAGACTTTCGACTTATACTAAGACCTTCGACTTAGCACTTTGACCTTCGATTTAGCACTTAGACTTCGACTTAGCACTTAGACCCTAGATTTTAGCACTTAGACCTTCGACTTAGCACTTAGACTTTCGACTCACTTAGGCCTTCGACTTAGCACTTAGACGTTCGACTTAGCAATTAGACCTTCGACTTATATCAAGTTCCCTTCGAACGTCACTAAAATACTCGGGTTTCAAACGATGGTTTATAACCTAAAGCGTCACCGATATTATTTTCTTGAGAAATTAATTTTAGCACTAGACTTCGACCTTAGCACTTAGACGCTTGCGACTAGCACTTAGACCTTCGACTTAGGACTAGACCTCGACTTATACTTAGATCCTTCGACTTATACTTATATCTTCGACTTAATAACTTATACCGTTACGACTTAGCACTTTAGACCTTCGACTTATAACTTTAGACCCTTCGACTTTATAACTTGACCTTCGACTTATCTCAGTTCCCTTCGAAACGTCACTATATCGGGTTCAACGATGGTTTATACCCTAAAAAGCGTCACCCGATCACGTTAGGTCGTTTTTCGGTTCCCTTCGAAACGCCATCCCGTTGAGAAGCGAAATATCCGTCAACCGCTTTTATTTTCTTAGGCGAATTTCTTATACAATTTTCTTTAACTTGTTAATCAGGCATTGTTTCATCGGCGAATGCTTGTAATTGACGAAAAAACCGTAACACTTTATTATCTTCATGCCGCCGACAATAGCCTGGAATATTTTTCGATCCCTCCGAAACAAATCTCACTCACTTTCTTTCAGTTTCATTCTCACCACATTTCTCGCAATGGCATATTTATCGTTGGTTTCTTGAAAGGGAGGGGGAGCGCCCTTCTCAAGAAGTTTGGTGAGGTGAGTAGATAAGGAAATTTATTTCTTCCGATGGAAAGAGATGAGTGGCGGCGAGTACGGTACTTTTATTCGCTTATTTTATTTGGTAAGGCAGTACTGCGAGAAATTTAGGTTTGCGAACCATTTTTTTCTTCTTGTTTGTTTTGTCCTTCCTCTTTTTTTAGATTTAAGGTGTGTTTTTTCTTTTTATAGTAAAAATAGCGACGGATGTGAGTTGTTATTCAAGTAATAATATTTTTTTTTTGGAAATTGCTTTTGGATTAAAATAATAATAAATTTAAAAAAACAGTTTTATTCATGCCTTTAAGTTGGAAAATATTTATAGTTAAAAAAGAATATGTTTAAATAAAAACAAATAAATTGATGGCGGCTAAGATTTTTTAAGTCTCTATTATATATTCGATGGTGATATCTAATTTGCTAAGAACGATTTTAAAAATATTTTTTAAAAATGAATAACTATCGATGTTAGAGGAGTTAACGCACAATGTTCTCAGTTCTGACTCGTGAACACGTTCAAGATAATCGAAAACCTCTGATTCTCGAGTAAAATTAATATTTTCCCAATCCCCCTTATTCCCACCTTCGTCTTCCTTTTCTTCTTTCTCTTCCCCTTCTTTATCGGATATCTCATTTAAGAATTCGTGCTTCAAAAGACTGTTGCGAGCCAGGTTTTGACTATCATTTATTTCATTATCTGAATGAAAATCAGTTCTTTGTTTTTTTTCTCTTTTGTACGAATGTATGTAAGTGTTTATTTTTGGCGTCGTTGTTTGACGCGTTTCATCTGACATTATTATCCGCCATCGAATGTGTGGTTTCCCATTAAAATCTGTCGAATTTATCAATAGTTCGCGCAAGTTGTTACTTATTTTGAAAGGTATATTTTTTCTATTAAAAGATTCATCCTCAAACAGTTTAAAACCCTTATGTTTTAATTTTCTATCATTCCAAAATTTATCAAAATTGAGTTGTAAAATTTTAGGGCATTTCGGCCTGTTCAGAATTGCGACAATACGATAGAGATCGGTGTCAGAAGGACCCAAATAAAGCTTCAGCTTTTCTAAGTTTGGGGTGTGGTATAAAATATTAGCCGATTTGTAGAAAAGCTCTGTTTCAATTTCGCGCAAATTATAGAAACAAGTTGGGGGATTGGCAAAAAATGTAAAATTTCTACCCCTAATTTCTAAATTGTTCAAATTTGGAAATAACTTGGTAATTGGCTCAAAGTCTATTGTGTCATTTCCCCCATAAATATCGTAGAAAATTAATTTTAACTTTAGCACATTTACGAGTTTATAAGAAGGAAAATGCTGAACGAGTTTTGAAAACATTATATTGAAGTTGTTGGCATCTTCGTGTCTCAATTCGAGAAATCCGTCAACCACTTTTATTTTCCTAGCCAAATGATTTTTAAAAGTTTGACTATTCCACCTCCCCATTATTAGCATATCATGGACGTGGGTGTGATTTCTTACGAGTATCGGCAGGAAATCATATTGACATAAGAACATTAAAACTATCTGAATGCTATAATAAAACAATTTATATATAATAGGGATTTCAATCTCGTATTCGCCACAATTGACAAAATTTTCGAACATTTCATATTGAGATAACGGGACCCATTTCGCCGCAAATGGTGGCGTATCAGCAATATTCGTCGAAGTATGAAATTTCCATTCAATAATTCTTTCGTTTTCGATTTCAACAGCAACAACGACTTTTTTAGGAAAATCGGGAATGTCTGGGAATTCTATTGTTTTCAAAGAATTATTGGTAAGCGTCGGGTAAACGGGGAATAATCCTTCTATCATCGACAAATTCAAAATAATTTCTATTATCGTTTCAATCTCGAATTCGTTAATTAATCGAATTAAGTAACTTATGTCGATCTTCGCGGGTTTGTGGTAACCATTTATATGTATGCAGATTTTGTTTATTGAACCGTATAATGATAATAATTCGTTCAACGTACGATCATCATCGTGGATGTAATGATAATCCATCGATAGTTCACGCAGTTTATAGAATTTTGAACTTTCGTCTGGCAATTTTTTAAACCCGAATATTTTAAATCCCTCGTTGTATATCTTCTTATTCACGCCTTCCTTTTGGCGATTATCGTCGTTAACGCCACAACGACATTTTATTTCGAAGTCGACTAAATTCGGAAATGTTTTCACAACGTCGACAATACTCACCTTTTCGTGGATGTTATTCGTAATTAAATTTAGTGTATCTATTTTAAATAGTGGTTTCATTTCGTGTATCGTTTGGTTGAAAGTTGTCCAATCGTTTATAGTTAATATTAAGGTATTTACATACGTGTACGCGCCATTTAATTCGCTCAAACATTTAGCTCCGTTTTCGATCGTGAAATATTCCGCCATGGTTAGAACTACAACGCTAGGAATCATTAGCTTGTCATTTTTATAAGGCGCTTGCACTAAATTTTCAAGCGAGGTTACGAGAGATGAAGGATCATTTTGTATTTCGCGTAGCGTTAAAAACTTATCCAGGTCGAGAAAGTTTCCATCGATGAGAAACGCCTTTTGCATATAGTAGCTCTCGACGCGTTTTGGGCGCATGGCAGTCGAAACATTGAACACGTCTTCAAAATTTAGGTATTCGTAAATTTTATGTATCACGTCATCTGGCATTGTAACCAAAGACATTTTTTTACGATAGTTCTATTTGTCTGAACGATGATTTTAAAAACAATTTTAAAAGTCGTCCGATTATCTTTCCGCTAGCCGTTATCGGTTGTTACTGAAGATGGTAAAAAGCTCTCGCGTTCCACGAACAACTCTCTACGAACAAAATAGGAAGACGTTAATTCCTTTCCGGTAGCTGTCGCTCAACGATTTGAAGTTCTCACAGCACTGAGCCGATTTTTATAAGCGAATTATAATAACGCATGTGTATTTCGTAATAAAAATTAATTAGTTAATATATAAAAAATATATCTGGTAATAAATTTTTTTGTCTTATTTCATTTTTTATTCTTCAGTTAATAAAATATATTTTTTGGCGAAAGCGCGAAATAACGTTACTTTTTACTTCTCGGAAAATGGTGCAAAATATATTTTGCATTCCTTGAGCAAGTTTTTCTTTCGAGGCAAACCAAAAAAAATTAATTACAAAATCAAAATCTATAAAGAATTGATGATCAGGTACTCAGGTATTATACAATTGTTTTTTTCCGTGCCCCGAAATAACGTTTCTTTTTACTTGTCTGGAAATGGGGAAGAATAAATTTTTCGTTCCTTAAGGGAGTTTTTTGAGTGAAACCCCCAAAAAATGACTACGGAATCTAGGACTTCGCGTAGCCCCTTAAGAGTCGGCGTATCGTAACAAAGTAATAGACGAAACTGCTGTCGCCTATTTTGATCCGTCGATTGGTTTTCGAAACGGCTAAAGATATCGAAAAACTAAAAGCAACTGTAGGGTACTTAGACGTCCCTCCTTACTTTCCGGGGGGTGTCGGGCCCTCAAAGGAACACTTTGAAAATAAACTTAAAAAAATTCTAAGGGTCTCGAGAGATTGGGAGAAATAAATTTCGATCTATTACTTCATTACTACACGCTTAACCTTACTCGTCTACTCGAAGTAATAGATTCCGTATTTATTTTTTTAGTTTTCTCGAGGAAACTCGCTTAGGGAACGAAAAATTTATTTTGCCTCATCTCCCGAAAAGTCGAAAGTAACGTTATTTCGTGACATGATCGGAGCGTAAGGGGGGATTTTCAAAGTGTTCTATAGAAGGCCCGACACCACCGAAAAATTATAACGAGGGGTCGTTTAAGCACCTTACGGCCTCATTAAGGTTTTCGATATCTGAAACGCTTAGAAAACCGATCGACGGGTCACGATAGGCGACTGCAATTTCGATCTATTACTTCGTTACCACACGCTTAACCCTACTCAGCTACTAGAAGTCCTAGATTCCATAAAATATTATGGCATCTTACACTTCTGGAAAATTCCGATCTAAATTCTTTGTTAGCAAAGGGAACAAAAAATTCAAATTTCTAAAGGTAGAATAGAGAAGTAAAAAGTAGCGTTATTTCGCGCCTTCGCCAAAAAAATATTTTATTACCTGAAGGATAAAAAATGAAAACAAGACAAAATATTTTATTACCAGAAAAATAAAAAAAGGAAACGCGAGAGTAGGGTTAATATTTTTGGCCTTTTTTTCATCGATTCGTTAAAAATAGGCGTAAAAATAACGGTAAATCACTAAGGGGGGGGGGGGGGGTTTTTTATAAAAGAAAAAAAAGATTTAATGAGGTCTCGGTCTTTAAAAGGGGGCTAAAAACACGTCCACCCTAAAGAAAAGGCGCGAATTTTTAACCCTACTTTGCGACTAGAGTGCGGCGCCCGAGAAGTAGAAATCCTCAAAATTTGCTACCTTCTAGCTTACCTACGGATACAGACAGCTCAACCCACCGCGCCTAAGCGCGAGGACCGTTAACGGAATTGTTGACACCACTACCCGAGAAAACGATGGTGAGCGAATTCCCGTTAGAACAGAGGGCAGGAGCTCTCCCTCGAAAATCGAAAGGTCTTTAGGATCTCATCATCGGGTCTAGGGCCTTTCCATGGCTCGGAACGTCGTCCGCAATCGAAAAAATACTCAAGTTACCTGATCATCAATTCTTTATAGACTTTGATCCCGTAATTACTTTTTTTTTTGGTTTTTCCCGAAAAAAAACTCGCTTAAGGAACGAAAATTTATTTTGTACCATCTCCAGAGAAGTAAAAAGTAACGTTATTTTCGTGCTTTTGCTTTCCCGCGAAATTCGTATATTTGCCAAAAAAAATAATGGATATTTTTTTTTTAAATTTTCTGGGATCAATAGCGATCTTAATTTTATTTTTTTTAGTCTCTAGAACAATTTATATCAATTTTTCTTTATTAATTATTTTTTGGGTTTGTCAAAATTTAAAAATAAAAAATAATATCTAAGTGCTAAGTCGAAAGGTCTAAAGTATAAGTCGAAGGTCTAAAGTGGCTAAGTCGGGGTCTAGTGCTAATCGAAGGTTTAGTATAGGAGTCGAAGGTCCTAAGTGATATAGTCGAAGGTCTAAGTGCTAAAATCTAAAATTCCTCAAAGAAAATAATACAAAATTTTTTAAGTCGAAATTATTTTCGGAATTTGCACTTACACTTCGGGATTATATCAAGTTTCCTCCTCCCCGATTTCAGGACCCTTATATTGAAGTCATTATATCGGGATTGAGAATTTAAGTTTAGGGCTTTAGAACTTTTAACTGGGGAGTGTAAAATGAAAGCGTTCAGGCCGCTTTGCGATTTTCCCGTAAAGGCCGACACTATAACTAATAGGTGGACGTTCGAAGGGAACCGAAAAAAAACCCGATCTAACTTTGATTCGCGCAACACTTAAGTATAAACTATCCCACTTTCAACCCCCATATTAGTTGACGTTTCTCAATGGGGAATGATATAAGTCAAAGGTCTAAGCGTGAAAATCTAAAAAACCACACAAAAAAAAAAAAATTTTTCCCAAAAAATTTTTTTTGTTGTCGAAATTATTTTTCGGAATTTTGGCACCTTAGACCTTTTCCCGACTTATTTTTTTACGTTTTCAACCAACAAACAAAACGAACAGTCACAGAGATATGAATGATAGATTCTATGTGCTAAGCAAGGGGTCTTAAGTAGTCGAAGGTCTAAGGTGCTATGTCGAGTTCTAATGTAAAGTCGAAGGTTAAGTATAAGTCGGAGGTCTAGTATAAGTCGAAGGGCTAAGGTCTAAAATCTTAAAATTCTTTTGAAAAAGGAGAATTAAATTATATAGAAATTAATTTTTTTAAGTTTCCAAATTCTCTCTGGCTCTTTGTTCACCTTAGACCTTGACTTATATCAGTTCCCCGGGATCAGGCATTCACTATAATGGACGTTCAATAATCGGGATTGAAAGATAGTTAGCTTTTTAGGTAACTGGGTTATTTGAAAGCGTTTTTCAACCGCTTTTTGCGATTCCCCGAAGGCGAACACTATAACTATAGTGACGTTTTTTTCGAAGGGAACGCGAAAACGATCTAAACTTTTGATCGTGCCAACACCTTTTTAGGTATAGAACTATCACTTCAACCCCATATAGTGACGACTCAACGGGAACTGATAAAGTCAAAGGTCCAAGTGTGAAAATCTAAAGTAATTCATGACTCGCTCATTTTCCAAAAAATTTTAAGTCGAAATTATTTTTCCTGAATTTGCATTAGACCTTTTCGAACTTTTTAATTATTAAGTATTCAACAACAAACGAACAGAACGGTGTCAGAGGATTATTAAGTCGAAGGTTCTGGTGCAAAAACTCGAAAACTACGATAGCTACAAGAAACTAATATCATTCGTGGAATCAGCGTAAAATATTTGTTTTAAAAATGGAAAAAAAAATTTTTTTTTATTTTTTGGTTATTTATTTTTTTTTTTCTCGGAAAACTACCTTAGCTTACAAAAAAATATAACACTTTTTGGAATCAGCGTAGAAATTATGTTTTAAAAAATGGAAAAAACAATAGTTTCCTTGTACCTATCGTAGGCTTTTTCGGAAAGGAAATAAAAATAAATAACTAAGTAAAAAAATCCCAAAAACAAATTTCATTATTTTTCAAAGAACAACTACATTACCGATTCCAACCCGAAGTTGTTATTTAGTTTTTTTTGTACCTATCGTACGTATTTTTCGAGAAAAAAAATAAAATAGCCCCAAAAAAATCAAAAAAATTTTTTGGGGCCAATTTCAGAAAACAATTTTCTTACGCTTATATTTAACTATAAGTAAAAATAAAAAAAATTTGAATACAAAACTATGGGATTAAATATAAAACGATCGATAATTAAAAATTTTATTCTGATAAATAACATAAAAATTAATAATACAAAGTTTTTTATTGAAATTTTTATATACATACAATATGCAATGGGCAAGCCCATATATATTATATATATATATATAATATATAATATAATTAATATAGTATATATATATATTAATATATATACTATAGTATAATATGTATACATATATATATATAATATATCATATATATATAATATATATAAATATATTTATATACTATATATATATATATCTGTGTGTGGTGTGTGTATGTTTTTAAATTTCCTCTTTCATTTCTTCTCTTATTATTAATATATTTCTGTTATGCTATCTATTATACGTTCGACAGCTTTAAAAAGGTTGTTAAAAAAATCATGATTTTCAATAACGGAGCCGACCAAATGAAATGTTTTGGGCTTGGGACTTCGATATTTTTTTAAAATCTTAAAAAAAGTGTTTAAGTAATAAAAATAGATATCATCTTTTAACCATAAAAGACTCCCGGAGAAATTCATTTCTCTTTCCACCTTGTATTTATCGCTGTCAATTGATTCACAACCATCTAGTAAACTACGTATCTCCGAAGAGTTATATTGTTTTATATTCCATCGAATGATGGATTTTCCATGATCATCAGTCATAGTCACCGTAATTTTTTTGAACAGCTGGTCAATATTTCTTTCGTAAGTGCGTTTATAGTAACCTATATATTTCTTACAATCTTTTTGTTTATCTGCGAAGAAGTTATCAAAATTAAACTCCACTCCTCTTTTCAAATAGCCAGTGATATTCAAAAGTTTATGAATTTCGCAAAGATCGATATGTTCCCAATGGAAAAATATGACGACTATTTCTGATTTGAGAGACACTATCAAATTAATATATAGAGATCAGAATAAAATCGATCTTCATTAATATTATACCTAATTATTAAGAATCACGTTTTTATATGATACATAAACTTGCAATTATAATTATTTCACTATGTTATAATTATAAATAAATAACTTTCTTGTCAAGTATACTGAGCATTAAACTGAATATTTATTTACGTTTTTTCTAGTATTTTCCCATGAAAAGCAGTCAGATTCGGAAATGGCTTCGACGATTAAAATTTTTTATTATGCTAGTAATGTCCCATCATTTAGTATGTGTTTGAATCAAAAAAAATTTCTCTCTTTTATTCGTATGATATTCTCAAGGGATTACTCGAACATTTGGATCGGAAGGAGAAAGGGATAATCAGAAGCATTCGGTTTTTTTGAGATGACATGCGTTAAATTGACAAACGGTTTAAGGCAAGAATTCGAAATTTCCAATGGAACCGATACGATGCAGAATTTTCTAATATCCTTTTGCAATCGGTTTTTTCTAAAGAATTTTTGTAAGTATATCCCAAGAGATCAATTATGAATTGTGCTGTTGTACGTCATTCCAGCTCTCCAATGAAGGTACCCGCAGCCTGCAGAGAATGAGGCGATGTGTAGTAAAAAATCGGTTAGGCTCAAAAAGTCAAAGCCTCTAATAAAGAGGAATGAAATATCATAACGCGGCAAAATTTCCTCTGCACGCAGAAACCAATAATAGGGATAAATTATTTATACGTGTTACTTGAGTTTGATGGATCTTTTAATAAGTGAGTCTCAAAATAGACATAATAATTTAACCATTACCATTCTAGTGGTAACGTTTTCAACTTTTCTATAAATCAGTCTCCTATTGCTTCTATTCTTTTGTCTAATTCCTTTACAGCCATCGTATAATTGTAACGTGGTTTTTGACTGGCGTATTGAAGAAACCTCACGTGTGATATTTGCCCATTCTTATTAATAAATTCTTTAGTTTGTTTTCGATTTCAACCACTAGTCGATCTAATATAATAGCCAGAAAGTTGGCGATAGAACAATAGATATAGCATATTCGCGAAATTTAATAAATTATCCATAGTATTGAAACCTGATAACTTTAAGTGGTAATAAATTTAACTTCTTATCCGATTTGAAGAAACTGGAAATCAATTTCTAAGTTCTTCACCCAGTTTTGCATGACCGAATGTCTTTAAACATACATCGCTTCTTCCACAACGAAAGGTGAGGGAAGATGTATATGGTTTAATAAAACGAACTCTGCAGTTTGTGTGTAGATGGAATAAATCAGTAGCGAATATTGAGTGAGTTGTTCCAATTATGATCTTTCCGCAGATTTGGTTGTTGTATCCACAAATTAATAGTATGTAAAATAATTTGAAGAAAGAGGAATAGACGAAGTCGCGTGGGGACCCGAATTACTCGAAAAATTCAATTTCGACAGGCTTAATTGACGGACATATTTTAAAGAAGTTCGATGAATGCGGGCATTCGTAAGGCTCAATCAAAGCGGTGTGCCGAACTGCATTGCTAATAATGAAGGCAAAGGTAAAGAGAATTCTGTTACAGCTCATAATCATATTTCGTCAGTCGTGTTCTCTGTCAACTATCGACCACCTATTGCCGCGACAAAGACGCATGGAATAAGTTTATGGAGCTAGTAGATGTAAAGTTTGGAAATAAGATCTTGATGAAATATATAATAATATTCAATAATCCGAGGAGTATAAATGTCTAGGTCGTCAGTGAGAAGAGTTAGTGAACGCCGTGTATTAACAATTTCTAGTTATAATCTAGACGCATACAAATAATAAGGATTAGGATGGGGATGGGGTATTATAGTCAATATACATTGAATACAGTCAATTTTATGAAATGTGGTTTCAAGTTGAAGACTGATCTAAAATAACATGCCAAAGATTTTATAAGCTTGCAACTGGTCAGATACTCATGGGTGTACCTAATAACATTAAGCAGGCGGTTATAGCGATGCTTACGGAAAAACATGGCTGAACTGTCTGATGCGACCATATACTTGGTCAATGTCAGTGTTATTGATTCAGTCGCCGTGTAGGTATTTTGCTTTGCATTTTTAAGAAAACTTAGAATGATCGCCGAGGTTTTTGCCTCGTCGTCCGAATCAAATAGCGGAAATAACAGGTTGAAATTTAATTCCTTCGACCCATGTTTTTCGATGAAACGATTCGTAATTATATCACAGATCACCCCGAATATTTTTGAATCAGAAACGTCGTAAAAATCTTGAAAGGATGACGTTTCAAAAATGACGTTCATTGATAGATCTTGCAGATTTTTTACAGTCATTTTCGTTTCGAGTTTTTCGTCGTCGAATTCGGCTGTGAAAAAAGTACTAAGGTCAGAAAGTAGTATTTTCTTCAAAATAAATAATAATTAGGAATAATGAAATAAAATAAAATAAATTATCAGACACTGATCTTCAGGGTGTATACGCACATTCGCGGCGAAGCCACGCTTCCTAATGATAAAATATATAACAATTTGACTCCCTTGATAATACGAAATATTCTGAATTTGAAAATTTTTGAAGGTATGAAGAGATGAGTTATAATGAAATGATAATAAATAATTAAAATAATTAATAATAATATATAATAATAGAATAATTAATAATTAATAATAATATAATAAATAATAATAATAATTAATAAATTAAAATAATAATAATTAATATTAATAAAGGAAAAAGGAAAAACATAAATTATATGAATAATAATAATAACAATAATTATAAAAATTATATACCAATTTAAATATGCATAATAATATATACATAAATAATAAATAAATATAATAATTATAATAATCAGAATAAATTAATAATAATTAATAATAATAACAATAATATAATAAATAATTAGAATAATAGTAATAATAGATAATAATGAATTTATTTTAAATAATAAATAGTAAATGAAGAAATAATAAAATAATAATAATAATAATAATAATAATAATAATAATAATAATAAATAATAATAAAATAATAATGATTTAATATAATATATTATTAATGAAATAATAATAATAATTAAATAATAATTAAATGAATAATTAATATAATTAAAAGTAATAATAATAATAAATCCGATTCTTAATTGATGAAGAATGCTCAAATAAACTAAAATTCTATTGTAGTAAAAGTTGAACAAGTAAAGATCTAAAATTTGTGCAAAACCGCATAATAAAATCGCACGTAAAGGAACAGGTATCCTTGTGAATTTTAAAATTCGTGTTAAGGAGAAAAAAAAAAATATATAATATGGTGGAATCAGTACGTAAGATTAAATTGTTCTAAAAAATTGCCAAAAAAAGATATATTTTTGATCTTATTTGGGCTATTTGTATTTTATTTTTCTCGAAACTATGAAGCTACAAGAAAATCAATATAATAAAAGTGACGTGCCTGCCTTTCGTACCACCTAGTTTGCCACCTAGCATCATAAACAAATTTGTTTTGGATGATTTTAGGGTGTTATTATACTTCTTATTTTCATCTTTAATAAACTACGGATAGAGTACAAGGAATAAACTATTGCCAAACCGAGTTTAAAATTTAATTTCTTAGGCATGATTCAAAACAGCTTACATTATATGATTTTTTTATATTGTAGCTATGAAGTATGGGCTATTGAAAAGTAACTAACAGCAATAACCAAAACAGCCCAAGGAGTAACAAATAAAATTATTTTCCATTTCTTGAGCAAATACCAAACGCTGATTCCAAACGAATGGTTAATTTAGTTTATCTTTGAAGTCTCGTCTGTGAGGATTATAATACTAGTTGGACGATCGGGTCTTTCTCTTTGATCTCGAGAATTTAGTATTTCCTTGTAACCTCTGATGGAAGAAACATCATGAATGTTAGTGTTAAGACGGGGGTCTCCGAGGAAGAATGTTACGCCGAAACTCATATAGATATACCACAAATAATAAAAGAAAAATACTATATATACTGAAGTGTGTATGAAAGTAACAAATAAGAAGAGTCATCGCAAATAAAGTCAAAAAAAAATTTATTTGGCTATGTTTACCACATTTATCTTACGCCTGATTCCACGAAGGTTATTAGTTTTCTTGTAGCGTTGTGAAGTCTCGATGAAAAAAAAAATATCCAAAAAATTTCAAATAAAAAATAAATTTTTTATTTCAATTTTTAGAACAATTAATTTATTCTTATACGTTCATGATTATCCACTAATGTTATATAGTATTTCTTGTATGGTCAGTTAAAATGATATCCTAGTTTTCGATATAATATAATAGATACCTATCGTGATGAAAGATACCCACTAATGACGTCATATAGTGACGCCCATTCGGGACTAAGTTTAAATATAGTCGAAAGGATCTAAAGTGCTAAAATCCGAAAAAGAATATGATACAGATAAAATATCAATGATCCATGGGTAAATATTTTCTTTGTTGATTTTAGGAGATTTCACTTACGTAGACCTTTTGTAACTATTTATATCAGTCCCAGTAAATGAAACGTCACATTATCGAGGGTGAAGCGAAGTAATTGATAACTAAGAAAGTTAGGACAATTTTGAAAGAACGTTGCAGCCGCTTATTATTTTGCGAATTATCTCCGTAAGGCAACCTATACTATATAGTGATCGTTTCGATAGGGATTACGGAAAAAACGATTATCTAACTTTGATCGCGCAACACTGATTTTATAAGGTATATAACTATCACTTTACAACTTCCAATAATGCATAATAGTAATAAGTTTCGCAACGGGAACTGAAGATAAGTCAAAGTTCTAAAGTTGTGATATACATATCTAAAAATGAAATCATCAAGAGAAAATTTAAATTTCTCAAAAAATTTTTATAAAGTCGAAATAAATTAATATTCGGATATTTTGCACTTAGACCTATCGACTTATTAATATTAGTTCAACAAATCAATAAACGATATATAACACTATACGGATTCAGTATATTAAAACCATTTTGTTCTTTCTCTCCAAGAGACCCTACCAAAACCATAGCAGAGAATATATCAGAAATCACTAATACATACTATATATTAAGTTTTTACGACATAGGTCTATAAGTGCAATAAAAAAACTCGAAAACTTACGAAGCCACATTAGAAAAAATCATGAAATGATATTAAACATTTTCGTGGAATCTAAGCGTATGAATATTTGTATTAAACTAAAAATGTAAGATAAAAAATAATTTTTTTGATTTTTTTGGTTGTTTATTTATTTTTTCTCGAAAAATAATCGTAATAGCTACAAAAAATAATAACCTTTTTGGTAAATCAGTAGTATATAAATGTTATGTTATTGAA
>JABUQX010028748.1:27500-61734 GCA_015478945.1 Trachelipus rathkii | reverse complement strand
AGATGGTCGTGATCGCCTTAAACGACCTTCTGATTTCATGAATTGTATGAATCGTATGGGTACATGAATTTGCTCGAGGAATAAAAATTATGAGAAGAGGAGAGAAAGTATGATGTATTTTAGAAAGGGCAAAATTCTGATTTGCTCAAGGTGACTGAACAAAGATGAAAGTAAAACCGGTGAAAATAAAATATGGTGTGCGTGAAACAAAAGGTGGAACAACGAGAGAGAGAGAAGTATTGCAATTTTGATGAGTAGACCTGTGGTACAAAGCCATGGTGACTTTGCAGTGTGGAGTCCTAGAATTTAATGGTTAAATCTTTAAGTTTGAAAAAGGGCTCATATGCGTGGTTGTGACGATGGTCCATCTGAGGAAACGTTGAAGAGAGTAATGATTTTCCTTTTGGGGATAATCTGAATGATGCTCTGGATAGGGTGTTAGGAGCTTCAGATTGATAGTGTTGGGGGACCTGAATGGTTGGATAGGTGATCAAAAGGATGGTAGTAATAATGGTTTTAGTGAGCAAGGGAGTAATGAGAAATGGTAAGCTATCGATTTCTGCACAGAGAGCAAAGTGTGGGCAATACTTTCTTAAACACAAGAGTATCCATAAGTATACTAGAGTTGGTGTAGGTAGAGATGGTATCGAAGTGAAAGTATGATTGATTTTGTGTTGGTGAAGAAGGAGATGTTGAAGTATGTGTTGGATGTTAAATCAGTGAGAGGATTAGGAATGGGATTATCGGATCATTATATTGTTCTATGTAAAATTAAGTTAGTGGGGGCTTGGATGGAGAGGAAAGTGATACGAAAGGAAGTAGGTAAAATTAAGAGTGAGAAGTTAAGTGAACAAGACAATAAGGATAAGTAAGTAGAACCAAGAAATCATTGAATGTGAACGAGTTGATACTGAACAAATCTGGGGGAAAATGAAGGAAGCAATTGTTAGTAGTGCAAAGGAAGTGGATGCTAAAGTAGGAAGTAAGAATGTTAACAGCGAATGGTGGAATGAAGAGGTGATGAAAGCGGTTAAAGGTAAAAAAGAAGTGTGGTTGAATGTACTAAAAGCAAATGATGAAGTTTCAAAAGAAAGATGCTTGGAATTATATAAGGAGGAAAAAAGAAATACTAAAAGGTGCATACGTAGGAGAAAAGAAGAGGTAAAATGAACAGTTTGGCTGAGGATGAATGAGGACATAAGGAATAGGAAGCTCCTTCTGGAAGGAAAGGAAAAGGTTAAGAATGAGAATAAGGGGTATCTGCTTAGAATAAATAGGGATGGTGCCTTTGTAACTGATGAAATGGATGTGAGGGAGTGTGGAAAGAACACTTCGAAAATCGGCACAATATTAACAGTAATGATGAGGAAAATAGTGAATGTGTGGTTTTGGATATGTTAATAGACTGAAATAGGTATTTATGAGAGATGCCAGTAAGTGAGGACGCAATGGGCAGAGTGAGAAAGTGGAAGAATGGTAAATCTGCAGGTAGATGAAATTACCAGTGAAATGATCAAGAGCGGAGGCTAGATGGTGATTGATTGATCAGCTGTGTAATAAAGGTTTATGGAGGGCATAGGTCCGAGGGTTTGGAGGAAGTAACAGTACTTTTATATAAGGGTAAGGGAGAAAAGGGGAACTGTAGGAAATAAGTTAATTGAAGGTTGTGGGGAAGGTATATGCTGGTATTTTAGTTGAAAGAGTGCATTTATGACTGAGGGACTAGTTGGTGAAGAACAAGGTGCGTTTAGAAGTGGTAGAGGAGTGGATCTAAATCTTTACATTGAAACAAATGATTGAGAAAATGAGGGAGAAGAAGAATAAATTGTATTTAGGTTTTATGGATTTACAACAGGCGTATGATAGAGTTAATAGGGAAGCTTTATGGCAGGTATTAGTGATATATGGTGTTGGTGGTAGGCTTCTGAATGGAATCAAAAGTATGTATGACGATAGTGAAGCGTGTGTAAGAATAAATGTAGTCGAAAGTGATTGGTTTAATATTAATAGCGGAGTGAGACAGGGTTGTGTTATGTCTCCTTGGTTATTCAATGTGTATATGAATGGGGTTATGAAAGAATTCGAGGTGGGGATGGCAGGAAATGGTGTTAGAATGATGGAATGGAGATGAGTGGAGGGTGCCCTACCTATTATATGCGGATGATTTGGTTCTGTGTGGTGAATCTGAAGAGAGTTTGAGAGGATTGGTAAAGAGATTTGGCAGGGTATGTAAAAGGAGGGGTTTGAAAGTAAACGTAGATAAGAGTAAGGTTATGGTTGTGAGTGAGGACAGTCCTCAGTGTGAAGTTATGTTAGATGGTGTCTGAGTTTAAATATTTAGGGTATGTGTTGGATGAGAAGGGAACGGATGATGCAGAGTGTAGTAGGAAAGTTGTGAATGGCAGGAAGGTTGCTGGTGCAATTAAATCGTTGGTGAATGTAAGGGACTAAGTCTTGAGTGCGCTAGAGTCTTACATGAGGGTATGTTGTTACCTGTGTTATTGTATGGTAGTGAGACTATGGTCTGGAATAAGAAGTATAGATCTAAAGTTCAATGTGTTCAGATGGACAATCTTAGGGGCATGCTAGGTGTGAAAGAATTAATAAAATGAGGAATGAACGTATTAGAGAGTTGTGTGGTGTGAAGAAAGGGGTAAATGAGAGAATAAATGAAAGTATGTTGAGATGGTTTGGTCATGTGGAAAGATGAATGATAGTCGGTTGGTTAAGCGGATGTATAGTGGAGAGTGTGTTGGGAACCGACCGGCTGGGAGACCGAAGAGAAAGTGGATTGAGTCAGTGAACGAATGTCTGAAGGAGAATGTGAGTTTGGCAGAGGCGAGAATAAAGGTGCAATGATAGGAGAGAATGGCGGGGTTTTGTATGGGGTATGGTTGTGGCCCACCTGGGCCAAGGGATGAACCCTTGCACTGACGATTTACCATAGTGAGGGTCCGTCGCGGTCCCGTGAAGCTCTAGGTGGATTTTCTGTCTGCGACGAGTTCTCACCAATTAATGGCAGAGGGGGCGGTAAGTCTGGGCTTTCCTTTCGACTTGTCATATTCTTCTTCTGCTTTTCTTCCGATGCATGACACGCACCTTACCCCCAGTCTTGGGGCAAAAGGAGGAAGATAAAGAAAGAAAGAATATATGTTTATAAGAAAAAAGATATATATATATATATATATATATTAGTTATTAGAGTAAAGAGCATATATATATATATATATATATATATATATATATATATATATATATATATATATACTGTATATATATATATATATATTATATATATATATATATATATATATATATATATATATATATATATATATATATATATATATATATATATATATATATATATATATAATATATATATATATATATATATATATATATATATATATATATATATATATATATATATATATATATATATATATATATATATATATATATATATATATATATATATATATATATATATATATATATATATATATATATATATATATATTATATATTTATTTATTTATTTATTTATTTATTTATTTATTTATTTATTTTGTTGACTATTATCAGATAAGTGGAGTCCAGCACTTCAAATTCGAACCGTATTGTTATCCATTCAAGCCCTTCTTTCAGCTCCAAATCCTGAAGATCCTTTGGCTAATGATGTAGCAGAACTGTGGAAGGTAAGTTCTTCAGTTTTCTTATTTTCTCGGTTTTAGTAGTTCATAATTTTTTGTTTTTGTTTCTTGATATCAACCATGACTACAGAGCAGTTTTTTTTTTTTTTTTTTTTTTTTTTTTTTTTTTTTTTGTCAGCGCCGGCTCCAGCTTTAGTTCATTATTCTAAACATATCTGACTCTTAATCCCATTGTTATATTAAGAAAACTTATTCTTGCTTGTGGCACAAAAGCTTCCTGGATCGCCCCCAAGTCCTAGCACACTTATGGTTTTATTTACAATATGTTTAATTTAGTAACTTTATCTGCAATAAGATTAGATGTTACTTAGTTATTTGTTTTGCAATACATATTCATTACAAGTTATTTAATATATTTTGCTCATCAGTGCAGAAGTTTTTCTTTCTCATGTTAGCGAATGTCTGTTTTTATTTTTTCTTAATTCGTGAACATATCTGTTGTGGGTATATATTTTATTTTGTTAATTTATTTGTCAGAGCTCTCTATATATATATAGGAAACCTTAAATTTTGAATTAGAACCCAATGAGGATGTCTTGGTGTGATCATAGACCAGTATTTTGTTTCTTATATTTTGATTCTGGAAGCTATAAAATTTATTTCAGGAGGTCCTCCTAAAGTACTTCATATCACTGAATGACACATCCTTAAGATTTACAGTTCTAAGCCTTGTTGGAGAATTAGATGATTTGTTCTCAGTTTTGCATTTCCATAATCTTTACTTTTTTTGTATCATCAGAATTCATACCAATCAGTTGGGGAATTTTAAAAGGAGTCTGAATTCAAATTTTATTTTCTTATTAACTACTCCCAATTTTGATTTGAATTGTGGAGTGGGTTCTTCGACATCACTCTACAGCTCTGATTTAAACTCTGAGAAAAACATTTGTTGCAATTAGGGATGTGGATCAGGCCCTTAAATTAAGGGATATAAGACAGGCCCTCAAATTACTTAACTTCATCTCAAACCCCAACCCTTATTCCTACTCTGAATACAGAAGCTTGGCCTAGGTTAAGAATTTTCCAATTTCTACTATACAATAATCTTCGCTGGAGCTGCAGTTTCCCAAGAAATGTTTTTTTATTGAGAGAGATAATTATAATCTTGTTTGTGCTAAACTTCATTTTAGAAGCGCGTTTTCTTTTGATATTGAAGAGTTTATCAATTTAACTTTAGCTTTACTAGGGACAAAAATATTACTATTATTACATTAGATTAGATATAGAAACTATTATTCACTGGTATTGGTATTTAATTATTCGTTTATTTATCTTTAGGTATACATGTAGCGGAAATGAGGAAAAAAATATCTGAGTACAAATGTTTCCTAATGTCATTATTTTAGTTCCCACAACTTGAAAGTAAGTAAAAATTAAAAATTAACAATTCGGTATTTCGCGTGGTTGTCAATGAAGTGAGGTTTCTGTATAACTTTGAAAAAATACTTTTTTCAGTAGGTATTTTATGACGTCTATATTGAATTGTCAATTTCTAGGTATGATATTTTTTGATTAGAATTACCTTTTTGTTTTTTTTAAGCATGGACTCTGTGTGTGTTAATATACTAAGTAATAACTATGCTTAGGTAATTCTTAATCAAGGAAATGAATCGTATATTAGGACATTTTATATCATTGAATATGAGAGATTGTATATCGCATTTGAAGTAGCGTTTGAACTGTATACAAGAGATGAAAATGAGGTTTTGAGTGATCATCATGATATTTGGGAAATGCAGCAGATGAGTTCAGAAATAAAGGAGTTGAAAAAAAATTGTGTTAAAGAAAGTAAGAATGGTGAGTGAATGGAGCCGTAAGGAACTGAAGGAACCTTTGCTAGATATAGGGAATAGTGTGTATTGCATTGAGAGGTATGTCTTGTGTTTTGTAAAATGGCCGAAAGATGAATTTCTGGTGTTGCTGTTTCCTTGTGGAGTCTTTTAATGCAGATGATTTGGATGGCTTAATGCGGTCTCATGCATAGGAGGCATGATGCCGTCATCCAGGGAACGCGAAAGTGTCGGTAGCATTGGAATGAAAGAGCAAATGTTAATAAAGTTTCTTATTTAATTCGAGTAGCTGTGGATGTTGCTACCACATGTGAAAGGTGTCAGAAGCGAAAGTGGCAATAGTCAGATTGCTGCGCTCCGCCTATTACAAAAATAGAAGTCGCAATGAACCATCGAAACTAGTTTGCTGTTTGAGTTGTGTTGAGTTTGCCGGCTATTAGAAACGAGTCATGGAATGTGGGTTATGATTTCAGTGATTGGTCAGACCATAGATCCAGTACTGCCTTTTGCTGCACCTTTAAGAAATAAAACTAGGCGAATGTTGCAAATGTACGTGGCAGGAATCTATGTTCCTATGTGTTTCAAGGCCACAAAGATTTGTCTTGACAATGACCAGAAGTTTACGGGGTGAATGTATCTTGAAGAACTGTTTGTAAAGAGCATGGGATTGTCAGTCAATGAGATTGTATAACTCCTTATATGGCGTCTCGGTTCGCAATGGATGTGGCTGATAGAATGGTAGATCTCTTGTGAGTGAAATGGTTAGCGACCATGATAGCTGGAAAGACTTAGTACATGGTTGGGATTTCAGGTTTCTAGGGAAAAGTTTTGTTGCCGTATCAATAGCCACGCTTGCATGTCCAGCTTGGGGTACACTCTCCCACGGAGCTTTTTTGCCTAAATGTTGATAGTAGTAGTCATGAAATGAAAAGGTTTTGCAGTCTGCCTGGAGTGAGGTGGAAAAGCAGTTACTGGAGGAAAGCAAAATGAGAAGTTTCGATCTTTTCAAAGTAGGGGATTGGGGATTATTAAGAAAAGATTGTTGATCTGTAAGAACGAATGCAACAGTAAGATGGATGCATAAGTATAGTGAGTCCTTTTCAGGCTGAAAACAAGTGCATGGGTCGACAATGATTTGACGTCATGTGCTATGATGAGACCGTGAATGGAAAATTGGTGACATAAGTCAGGCTTAGGGCTCATCAAAGCAGTTGAGACTTGGAGAATGCCTCCTGAATTATTTTGCGTTCTGCATTCCTGCATATTGGGGTTTGGAAGTGGAGAATGAAGAGTTGGTGTTAAGGAATGATTAGTGGAATGAATGCAAGCTGAATGAAAAGAGATCTGTGTTCTAGTTACAAAAGAAACGGTAGGAAAATCCAACGAGGAGAAAGACTCGGAAAGTAGTTCCAAAGTTTTGATGAAAAGTCTCAAAGCAGTATAAGGATACAATTAGAGAGTTAATCGATTGTTGGGTTTTGCTGGATGATGATCCTTGGTGGGAACTGATGGAAGTGGGATAAGGTCTTGTGAGAGTAGAGGTAATTCAGGATGAGAATTGTGGATTGTTTAAAAGTTTCTGCAGCAGTGAATTGATTTTTGACCGGTTTTGAAAGGTTTTCGGTCAGCTAGATCTTTTGCGACAGTTTTGCTAAAAGATGTGTAGAATGCTCTAGATAAACATGTTAGAGTATAGAGAGAAGTATAGCTAGGTTCCCTAGAGTTTCAAGAGAGTGAAAGACGATGAAAGAAGGACGTATAGGTAACAGAGGTAGAGAAAGCCCTCAGGCAATTGCTTGAAGATGAGGATTAAAGCAAGATTGATGGTGAGAATTAGACAGAAGTTTGTAATGAGCGTGAAACCCCTGATGAATGTGTAGTATGAAAACGGCCGAACTAGAGCAAGTGGAAAAGCCGTAGTGATGAATTGTGTGATGCAATCAATAATATGTAGAAGAACGAAAGAGCGAAAGGGGCCTTATAGGCACTTTCCCGAAGTGTCCTCTGTTTGGCCCCTTCTTTGACTTCTATTTTGTATTTCTACTATATTCCTTTTATTTCTCATTTCTTTAGTGTATGTAATGTATGATAGCTGATAGTTTAGTTTGTATAGATATAGTGTGAGTAATTTTTTAGTATAGGTGAGTTATGTTTAGAATGTATAAGTAAAAATTTTAGTTTTAATATGGTGAAGGTTAGAAAAAAAAAAAAAAAAAAAATAAATACAAAATGTTGTAAGATAGGTTTAAGTTAGTTTTTGAGAGAAATGAGGACGGATCCGTCAAAGGGCCTGTGGTGGTGTGTGCGGGTGTTTGGGGCTCGTAGTGTGAGTGATGTGGGTGTGTGGGGTGCGAGGATTAAAGGGGGAGCGTGGTGTGGGCGTTTCCTTCCCTGCGGGGCGTTTATCAACAACAGAGTATCTCAAGGAGAATTCTATCTCCCACACTATTCATTCTTATATTATTATTATTATTTATTATTATTATATTATTATTATTATATTATTCATATCCTCTTCCCACTCATTTCAGGCGATGGTGGTTGAGTGGGGTAGTGTGAAGTTTTTGTAGCTAGAATTTTTTTTATTTGCATCATTACAATGTATCTGTTTTCCAGATGATTTTTATATTTTTGGAAAGTTTTTTTTATTGGTGGCGTTTCTGTTATGCTTATTTATCAATGAGTTGCTAACGCAACCGTGGTGAGGGGATCTAGGTCCCCATGGAAGCAGTTCAGCAATGGGATTCGTAAGTTTTTTTGAATGAGTTATTTACAGAAATTATATGTAAAGTCTGTTTTAATTTCTAATCTTTCCTAAACTTTTGTAAAAAATTGTCAGAAGGGGGTGTTTCAGGCTCTCTTGATGTTTTTATTGCCTGAATCTGATGATGCTGCTGCTGCTTTGAAGTTTTTTTTTTAGAGACACAAAACAAACATGTTTTTTCTTGTATTTACTAATTATGAAGATTGAATGAGTGGCGGTCCTTTGCATGTGATGGTGGAGAATGTTGTGCGACTGACTAAACCAACCACCACTTTACCACCAAATCGCTTGTCACTGGGAGCTTCCGCTGGTGCCGTCATGCCCCAACCTGCGTCCCTACTGCTTAATGTCACCATCGTTTATTTTTTTTCCTGGGAGCACCTGATGACCCTCTCATTTTTGCATTTTTATATGCGAAAGAAAAAGAAAACAGAAGTACAAGAAAAAAAACCAACTGAAGTTAAAGTAGTTATTATTGCTGTTTAGTATTTTTCTTTTTTCCATTTTGTTTATAAAGACGAGCTACAGGTTATTGTTATAGAGTATAGTATTTTTTTAGTTAGATTAGTAGGTAGTCTTAAATATTCTGCCCCTCAAGGGTGCCCTATACTTTTTCTTTGTCCGGAGTTAAATCCGCGTTAGTTTTAAATCAAAACGACTTTACATATAATAAGCTTTATACGCTTGATTCCAAATATGTAACTTTTTTCCCGTAATAATACTTTATGAGATAATTCGTCCTCCTGCGCCCTTTTATGAATTATAGGTCATATACTATATTATATAATAATTATATATATACTATACTATATATAATATAACTATATATAATATATATATGATATAATAGTAGTAGTATATATATATATATATACTATATATATATATATGCGCGCCTATATACTATATATATATATATATATAAATACTATATACAAAAAAAAATATACATTTTTATATATATATACTATATATTTATACTATATATATATATATATATATTATAGCTATATACTATAATATATATATATATATAATATATATATAATATATATATATATGGAACATCTGCTGATTTTGCTAGAGTATTTGTATAATTAAAGTATTATTTGTATCAAATAGTACTTGAGCATGCTGATGCAATTTTATATGACATTCATCATTCGGTGGAGGTGTAATTACCTGAGGTTGTTGGAACCCAGGTGGTGGCTTTAACGGAACTTGAGGCTGACAATTGAAAGCAGAATAGGGGATTGAATACATTGGAAGATTCATTCCAGATGGAGTTATATATAATGAAGGTTGTTGATATGATATTGTGGGCACCTTCATATTATGACAAGTCGAATATATAGGCGGTGACACGGAGGTCATAGAAAGGGTTGTGTTGTTAAATGTATCCGCTGACTCAGAAAAGGATACTGTTTTATGACTGTAATTTGTCAAAGAAAGTGTGGTCTCTGCCATGATTTTAATAATAGTCAAGTTTATAATAGTGAAAAGAAAAATGCAGAACAATTCAAAGAATAAAAATGAATAATATAATTAAACTTTAACAAGAAGTTATAAAAGAAGGATAGTGAAGAAAGGTTAATAGGAAAGTAACTAGGAAAGTGTAGCGGTATGAGCCAAGGGTAGTTTCAAGAAAACTACGCTCTGCTACCAATATAATGAACTAAAATAGGGTGTGAAATGATGTGATTCTAGTTCACTAATAAATAAAAATGCGCAGTAGCAAAAATAAATAATAGTAATAAGAATATGGAATAGGAATTATAAACTTACGTGGAAAAGAAAAGAATGCAGAGTAAACCACGGCTTGGGCCCATAAAAGCCAAATTTCATTTCCTATAATGAAGACACTCTCCTTGACTCTTAGAAGGAATAAGATCAACAAAATGTTTACATGCATGAAATTTGCTAAGCCTCAGAATAGCAGAATCACACGTTTACATGCAAAGAAAATATAACACGGATTAAAACAAGCAAATAAAAGTATTGGATAAAGTGCAATATATTAATAGCAAATTATTATTACCTTTTGTGAATACGCTTTGTTTTATATTATTATAGATATATTTAATTTTTCTTTTAACGTAAGAGAGGTATTTAAAAATATGCTAATATTTAATAATTTTAATACATACTTCTTATATAAATATATTCTTTCAAACAATAAAATAATGGCTGATAAGATCTGGCATACCAGTGCACTGTTAAATAGATAACCAAATAAAAATATAAAGACAACATAATGTTAATAATATATGAGTTAAACAGTAAAGAGAGGGTTAAAGCGTAAGCAGAAATTTAACGCATAAGCCGAGAGTTTAAAGGTAAGAGTGAGTTAAAGCTAGTAAACAGTAAACATAAAGATATATCCTTAGGTCCCTTATTGGATTTGATTACTGCTTTTATGTATGTATGTTAGTAAATTATGATGAAATACTTCTTGAGTTTGCGTAAGACATGAGTTAAGCAGTAAAGCAGTAAACCAAGCATACTAATCCCTAGGTGTTAGGTAACACATCTATTGATTTATTGATTTACGGCTTTAGGGTATGTAAATGGTTAAAGGTACAGCCAGTGAGTTACAGCAGTAAAGCGGTAACCAAAGTACTCTCCTAGGGTTAGGTACCTCTATTGATTTTTCTGATTTACTGATTTACTGCTTAAGGTTTGTAAATATTGTTTTTAATAAAAATTTTGTACAATGTAGTAAAATTGAATACTCATGGTAATTTGAAACGAGTTCTTTGATTAGTTTACATGATGGCCTATTTTCGGTGCGGCCCGTGTGTTGCGGCTGCGTGACGACCGCGGTGGCGCCGTAGCAGAGCTCTGGCCTGCGAGGCGGCCGCCGCGGGCGCGGGATTATTGCGCCTGCGGGGAACGCGGGCGGGCGGTTTTCGCGGCGAGTGTCACCTGCGGATGCGGACTTCGGTCGAAACGTTCGGCCACTGTCTCGTGTGTAACTCTTTAGATATATATTCTGTCTTGCTATAATAGTGTTACAAAATAATCTAACTCGTAGTAGGAACATTCTGCAGATGTGTATATACACCCTTCGATTCTCTACTTATTACGAGGGGTAGAACCATTTAGGGCTATTGTGGTCAGGGTAGGCTAGAAAAGGCTGTGAAAACGTGGGCTCAGTTGGCCTATTGTGCACCTCATTCAGGCACTATGTTGGCACCATTTGGTGGGCACTATGCATGGCCACTCATTGCTAATTTGGCACTCACTTGGATTCATTTGGACTCACTTGGCCTCCTTGCCACTCACTGGCACTAGTCTTAGTTACTATGAACCTATAGAACATCACTAATACTCCTTACCGGTGATTTGGCGAACTCAAAGCCATCAGTTAGCGTGGGTTCAAATTGACCATGGTCTATGGCAGGGGTGGGACACTTTTTAATGCGTGCTAATTTAGAGATTTTTATGTGACGGGCTGTACTACATATATATATACTATTATATATATATTATGATTATTATCATTATATATTATTACATATTCTAGAGAAATTATGGTATTTTGTAATAGTGATATATATTTACGTTTTATTTATTATATTATATATTATATATTTATATTGTATTTTATAGTTTAAATTATAGTTTTTATTATATATTATATACTATATATAGTTTTCATTTTTATTCTTTTTATTTTAATACATCAAAATTTATTTTAATTTAGTATAATTTATAATCTCATTTTATTAAAAAATTAATAAATATGAAAAAATAATATATATATATTATTTATTAGTTTATATATTATATATTATTATTATATATATATAATATATATATATTATATTTTATATAATTTATATATTGATTATATATCTTATATATATTATATATTATATACGATACGTATCTATGACGTTTTTTTTTTGAAGCCCCTTTTTATTCACGACTTCTGATTGAATTTTCAGATACTTTATCTTTCTAACCAGCTCGATAGAGTGTTTGAGAAACTTTCGAAGTCATTGTTACTGCAGTTATTTGAAGTGAAGAACTTTGTAGTTTGTAGGTGATGTTAGTTTTTCAGTAGATTTTTCTTTTCACCTTGATTTAGTTGCAAGGTTTTCATTACACATCTTAAACTTTTCATTAAAAACTTAAATATTAAGGAGCAAGCGTTTAAATGTTTCTAATTTTATGATCTGGTGGTTCTAATTTTTTTTCGCATAGTTTTTCGTCATGATCGTCTTCTAAAACAATATTTTTTTTTCAATCTGTACTTGTCAAATATTCAAAAACACTACATTTTGTCGATTCTTTCAAGAAAGTTCACGAAAATTGGAGACACCGCAAGAAAATTTAGGATAAAGGAGGTTGGAATTGTGTGAGATGCTTTTCGAACGAAATGTATAAAGAATAGAATCATTTTGACAGAGTAAATAGGTGAAGTGACAGAGAGAATATCATTAATGAAAAGTAGAAAGAATAGGAAGAGAGAGAATAGAACCAAAGGAACACTACTATTGAAAGATGTAAAGGATGAATGGTGGACATCTATAAAAGACAATACCGAGAAAACAAAGTAGAAAAAAATACCGATAGGGTTAGAAAAAGCTTTGTGTCATGCTCTATTGAAATTTTCAGGTCCTAGCGACATACAAAAAGGTTCATCGAAATACTGAAGAGCAGAAAACTAAGCTCCAAAACATACCGACTTCTTGTTGCGACCAAAATGGACGTTGATAAAGTCACTGTACTGTGGTCACAGTGTAATTCTTCCTGTAAATAATTTTTAATAGCTTAAAAAATAAAAAGACAAGAGAATCGTGAATAGGAATGTTTGTTAAATTTTATAATGACGTAAAGAAACAGCCCCGATGAACCTCTTAACTACGTCAGAATCTTTGAGGAATTAATTGCCAGGTTTGGTAAAGGAGTCAATTACTTGCAGTAAGACAAGCAGGAGACCATGCATTTCACCAGAAGAAATTATTTGTTGTTTTACAGTGCTTGACTTTAGACGATGGGCTGATGTTTGTTTGGACTTGCAGCAGCAGTCTAAGTAAAATGGCCTGATATCTTTGCAGTTCATAATTCGTCCAAGAGGAACAAGTCTATGTTCTTTTGAATGAGGATTTATCTTGTGGCAGGTCTTTCATTTTTTATTTAATTTAATTTTAGCGGACGGTTTTCGATAATGAAGGAATTTGTATAAACAAAGTAGCAGTTTGGTGGTTAATGTTTTTCCTGTTCTGGTATCAAACAATTTTTATAAATTGTGTAACATTCTGTGCTAAAAGGCGTATTTTCTCAAGAGTTTATGCCCTGGCAATGGCTATTTATGTTTCTTACCCGGGTAATACATTCCTCATTTTTGAAACACAGACGAATCCTAAAGACTCTACAGAAACTAGATTTTAAATAAATACGCCTTAAAATGTAATTCATGTGTGATCTCCGTTGTGGTCGCAATAGACTGAGCGTACTTAACTGGATTGCATGTAATGTCGTTTGGTCACCGGGTGAGTCGTGTTCGTGTATTTCTGGGTAGTGAAGAGCCCACCGAAATGCGTCGCTCACAACTGAAAATCTGAATACACTTGCGGTAGCGGACGCACGATAGTGCACCTAGAGCGCGGTATTGGTAGAGAGAAGGAAATATACAAAAGTCAGAGCAGGTCCTAGCATGGAAGCCGATACTGACATTAGAAGATCAATGACGGTTTAAAAGTGCTGTTTTTCGGTTGGTGTAGATCCGAAGCTTACTAGGAACATAGTTAAGGGTAAATTGATGGTACAGTGATCAGACGATGGGATCCCTTTTGAAAATACGTGTTGATCCATAAGCTTCCAGCAGAACGATGTCCAAGTTATCAGAATAGAAATGAAACCATGTTACCAATCGGGTCTCGGGTGAAAAACATACTTGGAAAACTAGGCAGGGACTAGATACTGTCAGGGTAATACTCCTCTAGTTTTAACAGTGCCCAGAGAGAACTAATCTCGGTCATTACAGAAATTACGAGGGTACCATAAATGAGACCATGGTAGAGTTGAAAGTCAGGAGGAGAACACCACCGAAATCAGGGCTAAGGTGGAATTAGACAGCAAATTAATGTTAACTGTAGAGTTCAGCTCTATATAGACAGAGTTAGACAAACCATTGAGACTTTAGGAAAAAAACCAACACGAAAAGAAATGTAACAAATATTTTGATATTTAAATATCAACCAGAAACGATTAACTAATTTTCTATAGAGAAAGAGGGATTAGTCTGGAGAAAAATTAATTGTGTTGTAGCAAGGTTCTAGGTATAGATAAGTATAATGTAGCATGAGGTTAGTTTCTCGATTTATAAAAAACGAGAAATCTCCTGTAAGCATAACTCTTTGATCTGAAAAGAAAATTGGAGGCTCCTGACCAAATAGTCATTCAATCGCCATCTCAGAAGAAAGGTCCAGTCATGATTTATGTTCAATCACTTTTTTTTTTTTTTTTTTTGACAGCGTAATAAATAACCTGAAGGGGAGTCAGTGACGATCGGCTTTTTTCAGGGAGGCAGTCCTTATAGAACCTAAATGTTTCTTCATAGCAAATTATAGTATTGAAACTGGTTGCATACCCGTTCTTCTTAGACCAAAATTAAACTCTCTATTAGTATGGACCGTGAATCCTTATTTAGTTAACTAAAAATAGCTAAGCCGGTATGAATAATTAATTGGCAGAATTTAATTAAACAATGATACCCTTTAGTAAGGTAGCCCCCTCCAAAAAAAAAAAAAAAAAAATAAATAAATAAATAAATGTAACCACCTATAAACTGAAGACCACTACCACAGCATTAAAATCCTGCGACATAGAGGAAATACTCTAAGTAATCTGTGCAGACAAACACAATGCTTCAGAATACCTATATACTCTGACAACTGTAAATTTACCATAGTACTTTCCTTTGTAAAGAAAGCGCACAAAGTTTTATATTACTAGCAAAGATAGGATGGATAAAGAAAAATATGCTAAATGAGTTGAATAATTTCTGCAGACTGTCAAAAGCCTATAAGTGAGCTTGGGTCTTTAAATATACTCAAATGACAAGTAAACCTCATGACGTCGATATTATTTTTTGAAAACCAGAATAAAAAGAAGGAATCCTTTCTAAAAAAATGTTTGAAGGAAATCGGATGTAATATAACAAAGTTTAGAATTTTTTTTTATGAAATTCATTTCATTCTCCTAAGAAAAATAATGACTAAATTTCAGTATGTACTAAAAACTTCATGGTTACACAAATCCTCAACCAGACATGATAAAAGTCAAATATGTTAGATATATTAAATTTACAGAAACAAAACCTAATGAAGCAAGAGGAGTGAATATAAACATAGTTCTTAAAAAAGAACATTTTTAAACTGCATGTTAGCATAAAAGTACTACAAGAATAGGAGAAAATTTTTTGGTATAGGCTCTATCAATTTGTCCATAAAAGACGCAGCAATCTCTAGATTGAAATGAAAGAAGAAAGATTAAAACAAAATTTAAAGCTGAATCCTTCAACAGAAACACAAACAATAAAAGAAAGGTATAACAACCTAACCATCTATTCGGTTACTAGAAACAAAATTTTACAGGTAATATACAAATTATTTAGTAATTAATTTATTACAAACATTATAATTTTTTCTATTTCTTTTATAATATAAATAATAATAATAATAATAATAATAATAATAATAATAATAATAATAATAATAATAATAATAATAACAAATGATTGAGAAAATGAGGAGAAGAATAATTGTAGTTTTAGGTTTTATGTTCTGTTTAATGCAATTTAAATAGGGTTAAATAGGGAAGCTTCTATGGCAGGTGTTAGTGATATATGGTGTTTGGTGGTAGGCTGGGATGAACAAAAAGTATGTATGACGATAATGAGGCGGCGTGTAAGAATAAAGGTGTCAATGGTGTTGGTTAGATTAATAGCGGAGTGAGGACAGGTTGTGTTTTATGTCGTCTGGTTTATTTCCAATTTGTATATGGTATGGGGGTTATGAAGAATTCGGAGGTGGTGGATAGGCAGAAAATGGTGTAGAATGATGGAGAATGTAGATGAGTGGGAGGGTGCCTCTTACCTAATAATGATGCGGAGGAGTTTGTGCTGGCCGGAATCTGAAGGAAGGAGTTTGAGAGGTTGGGTGAGAGATGATTTGGCCAGAGTGTTGTAAAAAGGCATGAAGGGCTTGAAGTAACGTGGGATAGAGTAAGGTTTATGGTTTGAGTGGGACAGACCTCAAGTGTGAAGTTAATGTAGATGGTGAGAGGCTCGCACAAGTGTCCTGAGTTTAAATATTTAGATATATGTTGGATGAAAAGGGAAGGATGATGCAGAGTGTTAGAAAGTTGTGACTGGCAGTAGGTGGCTTGGTTGCAATTAAACGTTGGTGAAGTACAGGGACTAATCTTGAGTGTGCTAGGGTCTCCACATGAGGGTAATGTTGTTACCTGTGTGTTATTTGTATAGTAGTCAACTAAATGGGTCGGAATAAAAAAAGTATACGATCTAAAGTTCAATGTGTTTCAAATGGAAATTTAGGGGTGTGCTAAGGTGTGAGAAGATTGATCAAAGAGGAATGAACGTAAAAGAGAGTTTTTGGTGGTGTGAAGAAGAGGGTAAAAATGAGAGAATAAAGATGGAAAGCTATGTTAGAGAAGGTGATCATGTGAAAGGTATGAAATGGTAGGTCGGTTGGTTAGCGGCATGTATTGTGGCGAGTGTGTTTGGGAACCGACCGGCAGGAGAACCGAAGAAAAAGTGGTATTGGTCAGTAAACGAATGTATTGAAGGAGAGAAATGTGAGTTTGGTAGAGGCGAGAAGAAGGTGTATAATAGGATGGTGGGGTTTGTGAGGGGTATGGTTGTGCCCACCGTGGGCCAAGGGATGAACCCTTACATTGACGATCTACCATAAAGTGAGGGTCCATCGCGGTCCCATGAAGCTCTAGGGTGGATTTTTTGACTGCGACGAGTTCTCACTAATTAATGGTACAGAGGGAGCGGTAAGGTTGGGCTTTCTTTTCGACTTTTGTCATATTCTTCTACCTGCTTTTCTTTTCTGAATGCATCCTACAGTTCTGGTCGACCGTTACTCCTCAATGCTTGGGATAAAAAAGGAAGATAAAGAGAAGAAGAACAATAATAATAATAATAATGAATAATAATAATAATAATAATAATAATAATTTTTTTTTTGGGAGTGGGTGTACAGGGATCTCCACAGCACACAAGAATGCGGCTAGACCGTGTTAGCAAACTAACGACAGGGGAAACCCCTAACAAAACGAAAGAGGAACAAGGCTGAGATGGTTAGATCTTATACAAGATGTTCAGTTCCAAGAGGAAGGTAAAAATGCGATCACTACGAAAATGAGATGATTCGGATAAGATGTGCTGAAGGCGATGCTGAAGAGGGATAGTTAGCACGTCAGGAAAGAACTTGCTTCGAAGGGTCGAGATGGCAACGCAATCCACGAAGAGATGAACGACAGTGAGAGGACAACTGGAGGAGCAAAATGGGCAGGACGGGGGAACCCCCCGCGACATAAGAAATCCATGGGTGAGATTTGTATGACCAAGACGCAATAATAATAATAATAATAATAATAATATGAATAATAATAAATTACTTACAACTTCAGACCAAAGTCCTGTTTTGACACTATCACCAGACAAGGCTGTATCACTACTTTCCTACAAATGATACTGAGTCTATACTACTTCTTTATATTTATATACCAATTATTAAATATATATACTTGTATTGGTAGGTATAATACTGATGTGGGTAGTTACTGAGATCTTATAGCCACAATTATATCTATATATTAACCTTTACTACAATAACTAGTACATAGAGTTTCATTCTTGGACTTATATGCTCACTTATTATTACATCTTTTGAAAAAATTGTGGGTTCCACTGGATGGTACTTGGTTACAAGGATGGTCTTTAGACACTAAGGAAAATATTATCATTGTAATTTACGATCAATAAACTTATATAGAAAAAAAAAAACATTAGATAGGTGTATATGTAAAACTCTTTGAAAATTTACAAGCACTATACCTTGTGAGTAGTGAGCAGCTTAGTGAGTTTCTAGTGAGAATTACTAATACTTTTATTTTCCATTCTTTCATAAAAAAATAATATAAATCACCACAAATGACTACTATTCATAATATAATGTAATACTAGGCTCCATTAAAAATAAATATGTATCCGTGAGCTATTGCTAATCACGGAACATATAGAATATATATATATTATATTATAATAATATATACTATAGATAAATATTTTATATTATCATATATTAATATAATATATATTTATTATTATAATATATAATTATTATTTATTACTCATTTCTCACGTATTCTTATAAAACCTATTATGAATTATTTATTAATATAATATATATTAATTATATATATAGTATATATATAATATTATATATTAAATATATATTTATTAATATATATATAATATATATTATATTATTATATATATATATATATATTATAATTTAATAATATATAATAAATATATATTATAGTTATTATATTGAGAAGGGAAAAACTCACACATATATATGTTATGTTCATTCTAAAGTTTTATATTAAATTTTATTAATAGGACGATTTCGTGAGACGTGCACCTTGTCACTTATTTCATCAAATTAAAGGACAATATTGAAATATTACTGTACTAAATAATAATACAATTATTAATTACTTTGTTCTTACACTGTATTTAGTCAATATTTAACTTAGCATCGACATGAAGTCGCTGCACAGTCAGCGGAACGATTATTGAAGACTCATTAATCACACTGAGTAACACCTTTATTATTTAAATAGAATTATATTAACACTTACGGGTATTAGACATAGTGGAGATAGTGTTTCCTTTCCACTAATTTTAAATACTTATCTTTGACACTGTCTTAGTGTTAAGTTCTTTGACACAATAGACAATATTAGTGTATAGTTAGGGTATAGAAGTATAAATTATTATATGTGTTATGGGTAGATATTGTAACATTATATATTTTATTATAATCATACTTACTCATTTTGATTAATAGTGTATAAAATTAGGTAAAGGGGTATCTGTTACTACATAGTGATTCATTATTATTATAACCTTAATACTAATAATAATGAAGGTAGAAATATAACGTTCAATACACCTACATCATAAAAAACATCTTTTATACCACCATCAACCATAATATTTCTTTTACAAAATATAAAAGTACAAATATTTACTTACATATATAACTACTATTATTCATATTCACTGGTTATTTTATCTCACTATAATACTTTAAAATTTTAATAATTTTTAATTTAGTCTTCAATAAATACTACTATATATAAATTAAATAAATCGTCTGTAGGAGGTCCAGATAAATTAAGGGACCGAAAGCTTACGAAAATTATACATCTATGAAGACTCTTGTAAAACTTTTTAATAAATATTAAATAAGGATAGTACCTTCTTTAATTATTAAATACATACTAAACTCGGGCGAAAATAATTTAGCTTTAATGATATTATATATTAATATTAATATATATATATATATAATATATATATAATATATAATATATATATATTAATATTATTACTATTATATATTATAATATATATATATATATATATATATTAATTAATTTATAATATTATATTATTATTTTATATATATATTAATTATATTATATTAATTAATATATAATATATAATTATATATATATTAGTATATATATAAGTTTATTATATATATATATATTTTATTATATATAATAAATATAATATAATATTATATATATTAATATTATATATATTAATAATTATATAACTATATATTAATACTAGTATATATATAATATAATTATAATATTTTTATATATATTTATATTTTTATGCCTAATACCTAAATATTATAACCTGTACATACATTGATTGGAGGGGTTCATTTAACTCGTACACAGTAATGGCCCAGGTCAAGGGAAACTTGCGTTTAGATTTTGTTTATTTTTAACACAAGTGGATGATTAATATATATATAATGCACAGATTATTCTAGGTCATTTTATATGATGCAGCTCTGTATCTTGTATCATGATTATTACATACTAATAATTGTGAGTAGATTATTATTACTTTAGCTTAATACCGGAACGTTGCTTTATAGGTATTTACAAATGAAGTACGTAGTAACGTTCACTATAATATACTCTTATAGAATCATTAGCTAAGTTAGTGATATGATTTGACTAAGTTATTTACATAAGGTACATAAATATAATAGTAATTTAGATATTATATATTACTCATATATATATATATATAATATATATATATATATTATATATATATATATATATATATATATATATATAGCTATATACTTATATATTCTCTACTTCCTATCTATCTCATATATCTATTACTACTCACTCTTCTATTCTAAAAAACTGAAATGAATAAACTACTATTTACTATACGGTTATGCATAATTACATTAACTATATATAAATTATTATTAAATTAGGTATATGTCACTTATTTATAATGATATGAGTTATATAACTATAGATATGTTTAAAGTATAAATATAGTATATATATCGACTTAGTAAAATAGAATTGTAAAAACGGATATATAATATACTATAAACATACTAATATAGGGTAACCACCGGGTACATAAAGAGATTAAAAAAAGGGTGAGAACACTGCGTTGGTGGGATGGTGCACTAAGCCCGATTAAATTCAATAAGCTGAGTTAACCTATATTAATGAGCCGGTGTTAGTATAGTGTACGGTACGGTCAACAACCTTAGTGAAAGGCTGAATTCCCGATAGACCTTTGTGAGTAACTATGAGATGTGAGTACCCTCAATACGGTATTAAATAATAACTCTATATTTAAGAGAGCTAGCAAAGAACAACGAGTAAATCTTATTACCTTGTTGAAAGTAGTGATGAAACATATTTGAGAAATTACACCCTCTTTACTATAATAATACACACTAAGATATGATAGTGAGGATAGGAAAAAGAAGATAACTCTCACATAACTACTCACGCCACAGCAGAATTTACCTCCTATTCTATACTCTCAATTTGAGTATATATATATATTATATATATATATATAATATATATATATATATAGGGTAGATTAATTAATATAAGATATAAAATAAACTTCTAGTAATATTATATTATATTTATTATATAATATTAATATATAATAATTATATCTAAAATAGATAATAATATAATATAACGTTAAGTATTAAAATATATTACGATATATATATATAATTATATATATAATAATATACTTTATATGGTATTGATTTATTGATGGATATTATAGGAAGACTACACAATACTGACCTCACAATGGAATGACGCCACATCGGCTGAAAAGCAGCACCTGGAGGGACATGTTAATATTTATATATATACATATTATATCAAAATGGTCAATAAAGAAATATTTGATTATGGTGAAATTAATTATATTACTCACAGTCACATTACAAATAAATTTAATTAATATATAATTAATTTATATTCTTATTATAGCATTTGTTATGGTTCATAAAATTATACAATAATATCAATTATATATACTAAATATATAAGAATTAATATTACACTTTGTGAGGTGAGATAGTGATTAATCATGATATAAGTGATTTCACTTAGTCTATAAAAGTGGGAAGATTCAGATAAGTAATATGGAGTATATATACTTTTTAGAAGGTGTTATTGAGAACCTGTGAAAGTAGGAAATACTGTGAGTGACAGCGTGAGAATAGTGGATCAATGTGGATACATTCAAATGAAGTATTATTGATTAGAATACAGATATGTGAGCTGGAGGTTGGATGTACGGGTGTATAATAGCAAAATTGCAATGAAGGAGGGTCTGGTGACATTTAGTGAACTGTGAGTGATATTATAATTGGTGATCACAATACGGGAGGCGTCTTATACATTACATTTATTAAACGAGTCAATTCGTGAGTGATTACTGTTAGGTAGATAGGATAATAACTAATACACCGTGAATGTGTACGTATATATACTTTATAATTGATTTTCTGTATTTATATCTACTTCTTCCCAGCTAGTGATCATTATTCTTATACCCAGCTCACTCACTATTGCTCAAACAAGACGATTAATAGACCCTGTCGTAAGAGCAGGATGGAATCTCAGATTTATGTCATATGGGAGTACGGTACCTTTGTCGAATATGGCATTACTGACGGTATAAGGTAACCTTATGGACATAACTACGGAGAGTGATGAGCGGCCATTATTGGCCTCTTCTGCATAAGCAACTTTTCATTTGCAGTACCCCTACATATAGTAGAAGTGAGAGTATCTCACTTATTATTAAAATTAATATAATTGTTCTTAACGTATAGGATATGGAGAATTCGAGATATATAATTATATGTATTTGTATAACAAGCTTAGAAATTATATAATGAGGATCATATAATATGATAAAATATTAGCTATATATATACGTACTACTATAATTTATAGTATTTAATTATATATAAGTATATATACAGGATGTATCATTATATTGTCGAAAATTTTTAGTATGAATATTCCTTGCCTAAAATAAGATAATATATTTTCATAAATATTTTCACCGAAAACGCACCTCGTTCCGAGAGATACAAGGGTGATGAAACTTATGTGGGGACATATCTGATACTATTCCATTGCCCAATCCGTGCCACATCCTCAACCTTTTTTATACCATAAGCCACCAAATTTAGATAACAATGAACACGTAGGTAACAGTGGTGTACATACCGCTGCTATAATAATTAAACTAACCTCGAGGATATCATCGCCATCAATTGTAATGAACAACACAGTATAACACATGGACGTATGATCGAGGCTCCGTAGTCGAGTCAAGTTCTTGTGTACAACTGCTGGTTTTCTCTATCAAATCATTACCCACACACAAAATCAAGTGAGAATGTTGCGGAATAACTTACATGCATTTTCGCTTTGTTACGATCGCTACGAGAACGGGTGATCGCATTACATATGTAACTGTCCATACAAGAGTCCATACATGATGGAAGAGATAGGTATACCACCCTAATGAGCATATACACACGCATACCTGACTATCATCCGACTACTGAAAAAGCTCTCATAAACGTCTATAGAGACAATACACGTAAACGCTTATAACACTTAACTTACATCGGAAAAGGCGATATCGTCTCGAGTAATCAACGTACACCCAGATGTTCGACAGAACACGCATACTATAAGAACTCAGTAGAACGGAGCAGTCTACACAACAAGTAGCTCCAAGCAAGATTCTTGCTAGCACTACTTACAATGATACATATCATTCGACAGAAGTTTTATTTACATATGCAGGGTATTTCGAGACACACATTCACGCTATCTGTACCAACCCTTGATCTACATTCCACAACAACGACTTAGTCTCGCAGTCAGCACATGTTACCCTCTCACTCAACAGATTTTCCTGGCACATAGAGTAGCTTTCGATGTATGCGAGCTGAAGTTCACAAAATTGCAAAGACATATTAACTATCCAACATTATTAGCATGATAATACTTCGTTTCATCTGCAGATTAGCTGAGATTTAATGAGCAATGACCGAAATTTATACACAGAGACGCCATATCGCACCTTGCCACACAATCGCATACTCGCAGAGTTACTAGATTAATGCTCAAAGTGAATGAGTAAAACACCCATAAATAGACAATCAGATATGGACAGAGGACACTCATATCAACACCAATAGTACCTTCACTCTAGAAGTGGTAGAAGGATCAGGATCTATCGTAATCTCGACCCAGAACACAACTTTCGCACTCACGCGATCCGATTACATAAACCTAAAATAAATCATTATATATACGCTAACAGCGAGACGAAGCTTTAACTGAGAGATTCGTTTTATCAGCCAATTTCATTGAAAACAAATATAATGATTATGCCTACACTAGCATTAGGAAGAACGTCTACCATTTACTTAAATAATTATATATCGAATAAATGTTATTAATAATTTTCTTTCTTTATGCACGACGGCGCTCCAGCTCATTTTAGTTTAGTTCGCTCGTAATATTTGAACCGCTGTATATTCCCATGTAAGCCGTTTTGGAATCTAAGGTTCGAGGAGGTACACACTGCTATGGCCTTCTGCGGTCTCCAGACCTAAAATGCATTGGATTTCTTCTTGTGGGGGTCCACCATATTATATGAAATATTTGCGTTTATACTGCAATACAGTTCGATAAGTCCCTGATACAGAATTCTAAGGGTTCATGACATGCATCGCATCTATTGTGATTATCTATATCAATTCGTGTTCATACACATTAAACAGTACGGTTATATACGCTTGATCACGCTGTTCTCACCCGAACGACACGAGTCTCAGATGCCGTACGCAAGAACGATGTCCTCTGCTCGCCAACTCTCGGCACCATTACGAGTCCATACATATAACGTCACGACAAGCATATTCCAACCAATTCGCATGCAAGCTGGAGCAGATCGCTCTTCATTTTCTAAACATCTTAATTATGGTTTCTAGTATCTAGTTGATAATTAACCATTACCTATTTATCAGTCGATATGAAAGATAGTATTCACCATTGCTTCGTACTAAAACTATCCTCATGTTCCCGTCCATAACTCTGTTTATAATTACCAGTGAATTAAAGCCAACGTAGCATGTATGTCATTTCGTTTCTAGTAGGAATTAAATTAAATCGAAATCCGGAGGAATATCCTCGATTTGTTCAGTCTACCACTCACCTCTCTACAACTTTCACGATTTATGCTTCTCAACCTATGTCCAACTCTTCACTCGCGCTCTAAAGACAATATTTATTGGGTAGTATATTTTCATCAAACCTCAATTGTAGTTATATCGTTATTTGAAGGGAATATATTCAGAAGGGTTACGTAGTTACAGATAGTGAATAATGTTTATTGGAACTATAAGTTATTCTTATTTCTTTATTAGCAGAAGGAATACGATGACTGAATATTTTTACGACAATGATTAATAATGATTAATACAAGATACGCCTGAGTTTATATGATTTAATATATAGTAGTCATATTACTAATCACTCTGGATACCTATATATAATCATGACTCTATCATTTATATCTAGCGCTATTATCTACGTATGAAAATACGATCTCACGCGTATCTCAAGCTACGATAACCTTAAACCGATATCAACATATATATATATATATATACATAACCTAAATATATAAATATATATAATAATAAATATATAATATTATATATATAATTATATAAATATAATAAATATATAATATATAAATATAATAATAATTAATAATAAATTAATATATATATAATAATTTATATAAAAATATAATAAATATAATAAATTTATAATATATACATAATTAATTATACTATAACCTAAATACCACACTACTGTTATAGTAATAGAATAATACATCAACACTCCTACATACATAATGTAAATAGATTTTGGGATCAATAACTAAACTATCATTTGTGTAAGTCAAAAACTACACCTATGTCATATAATAGATATATACTAACACCCAAAGATGCTAACTATCTATAACTATAATATAGTTAATTATATAATATATAGTAAATATAAAATATATAAATATAATATATATATATATATATATAATATTATATATATATTTATATATAATATTATTAATTATAAAATATAATAATATATTAATATATATAAATATATATATAAATAATATAATATAAAATATATTTATAATTAATATATATATATATTTATATATAATATTATATAAAATAATAAATAACTAATTATATATTTATATATATTATAATATAATATTAATATATATATAACTATTAAATATATATATATAATATATATCATATATATATAATTATAAATATATAAATATATATTATATATATATATTATAATATATTAATATAATATATATAAATATACTATATAATATATATTATATAATATATAATAATAGTTATATATATATAAGATATTAAGTATATATTAAATAATAATAAATATTAATTAGTCAATTATATATATATATATTAGTAATATATATATAATATATATATATTATATATCTATATAATATATCCATTATAGATAATAAATAATATATTAAATATTAATAATATAATATTAATATATATATAATATCTCATATCACATTACACTCATCCTATAATTACTAATATAATATATACCTGTATTAAGTCAGAAATACACTACGATGCACACTTATACTAAATATTATATACCTACAGAACTATAAAGATAAAGTCACTAAACTATATAACCATACTAAAGTAATTATCTATCAGGTATTCTGAGTCATATATTATAGCACGAACGGTCAAGATAACTAATACCCAAATAAAAAACTGATATATATATACTCACTTATTAGATGAAAACATTCAATATACTCATAATCACTTAAAACTAACAACCAATCTAAACATTCCATCGTATAAATAAGATAATCAAAAATAATACCTAAGTTATTTAATAATTATGATATATGATATGTATATCGTGAAAAACTAATTACCATCACTAACTAGCTATACAAGATTATATAGGTACTAAATAAAAAATAATACCTATATCGACTAAAATATAAGTATTATATTTCAGTATAAATTTATTGGATACTCACTGGAAATACATTTATCAATTATAAAACAGGTAGGCTAAATCAGTGGGAGTGAGTCAATAGATCTAATAGTAGGATAAATGTAAGTATTAAGTATAGGTATAAATATATATAAATGATTATACCTAAATATAGTCTCACCTATAGAATGACAGTGAGAAGGTATGTGAAGGATAATTTATTAAAGAGAGGATTATGAGTGATCTACTGTCACTATTCTCTGTAGAATATATTTGAGAGTTATAAGTCGAATAAGGATAAAGTTCACCATAGCTAGTGCATATTGATCCTGTCTATCTAGTGTCGGATTGTGTAATTATTCATATAAAGTTCGAGTTATGTTATTATCATTATGTAGTATACTATATATTTATATTTATGTAATACAATGTAGTTGACTCATCTAGATCTAAGGTGAGTATTATTATGACTTTGATTTTGTATCTAAGAAATAATACTGTCTAATAGATATATATTATATGTTAATCAAAATAATTATAATAGTAAACTTGCATTTTAGTGATGTGAATAGTATTTTTTAGTTATATATTTATCCTATATATCAGAAAGTGAAGTGAGATTCACCTCGGACAGCAGTCATGCCGACCGAGCATGAACAGGAAGTTTAAGGACATTCATATACATATAGTTTAGGGCCGATTTAAAATAGTTATCGATGAAACTAGTTAGTTATACAATTTTATCAATACTGTATATGGATAGGATATATAGGCAAATACTTAGTAAATGAGTTATATCAGAGAAAAGGTTGATTTCTTTCATTGAGTAGAAACAATTCCAATTTAAATTAAAACAATCATAACTAGCACACAGTGTGCTTGAGTTTCTTTCACACTGAGAATAACACATGTTCTATACTTAACTCTATTTATGATGTAACGGAGCAATCGAAATAAACAGGCAAATTTACCTCTATTACAGATGATAAAGTATATTATCAAGAAAAGAGAATTGCACCTATTGTTCGATGACATTAACTGTAAAGTTTAGCACATGTAATCTAAATAGACTCTATCCTCCACTCAACCAATCATGATTATAATATAGACAATAGAATTGAACTTCTTGTATCACAAATTCATTAATAATTGAACTATATCTTGAGAGCGAGCACAAGAAAGCGATGACTCATTATGTGATAAGAATACGACATGTCGCCGCTTTGCGTGATGATGTGTTGATACATAAGAGTTATGTAAATAAGACCTACTTCCTTATATAAATACATTTGCTCTCATTTATGACTGTGGCCATTACACAAAGATTTTAGCCACTTTAAGTCGATAAATAATAAAACATCCTCTTCAAAGATAATAAAGTCTTACCTGCTTTAGGATGAAGACGCGGCATATTGCTTAAGGTCTTGCTCGGTTGTGCCATCCACACCTGGAATTCCTCGATGCGTGTGAACAGTTCCTTACATTCACATTCTGAGTCATACATCATCTAGTAGTACGACCTCTTATTATCTTCTGTCAAAATATCAATACAACTGAACTTCAGACGTTTTGATAAGCGTTCTTTTCGAACCACAGCTTTCCAGTTGTGCATTTTATACAATTCTTTTCAAGTTGTCACCATCATTACACATTATTTAATTCGCTGGACGTCGAGAGGTTAAAATTATTCATTAGTTCTCTCTCTATCGAAAATTGTTAACACATTTCGCTGTCTCCTTTATCAGTAATCAATATACAATTTTCTACAGATTATAGTATCACATTCTATGTACTTATAATATGGATAGACATATAAATTAGTGAACTATACCTAAGATATATATATATTATTAGTGAGAGATAAACGCATCTACCATATAATCACTACTACATCCTCATTGATATCTGACCTATACTACTACTCCTAATTATCCGATATATAATGACCCACCTACGCTTATGATGGATTAATAATATTAATATATATATATTATGTGTAGTATATAGCATTAAACTATTCTGTTATCTTATACATTAATATATATAAAATTATAATATTCTATAGAGGTTAGGACTGGATGGATGATGTATGTGGTGTCAGTACAGGCCAAATTATCTCCACTACACAACCATTAAAAATTCTGCTACAATAATACCAAAGATGTTATCTATACTACTTAATAACATTGCAAACTTGACTATTTATAAATGCTAATTCCTTAGGAAACGTTAGATAACTATTATTAACTAAAAAGTTCCAAATACGTTATTTATACTAGACTCACAACTAAGTTCCCATCATAGTTCTCAATCAATGATACTCAAGTTCCGGTAACTTAAATATTTAAAGTATAAAATATAATTGATATTTGGTTAGTAAAATGCCTGCTACAACAACTAAGCTTTTGATAAGATTACACCAATGAACAAAGGACCATTTGCCTCATATAGTGAATAGGTAGTGATATTAATCTATGTGATATTCTCTAATAACTCTATAATAAATAAATTCTCTCCAAGCAGTCCTACTTATCTAGATATTGAAGTAATTAACCACAATATAAAATAAATACCTGAATGCCAGACGTGAGCATAATAAATGACAGAAAGATTATTAGAAAGATTCCTCTGAAGACCAAGCCTGTCCAAGGGCTCTCACATTTTGGATATCCTAGTATAATAATTTTTTCATCAGCCAAACAGGTGACAAAGATTGACTTATATATTAGCTTAAGAGGTATATAGTACTATACCAATATATATATATAACCGAATCACAGTGAATATATTTCTTAGTTGCTGAAAAGTCAAACACATACAATATCCACTACTTTTTATGGCTAGTTGAAATATACTAACTAACTATGTAACCTATTTAGAACATATTAATAAATTTATATACAAATTAGATTTGTATGAATGTTTTCCTACTTAAGAGACTTTGTATCGATTTATATTATTTATTTTCTTCTTAATGAGTATATACATGATTATATACACTATGTTATTATGTATACTCACGGATGTGGCAGATTTTATACAATAATAGGACTTAATATTTTCGCTAATATGGAAAAAATAGCGACTAGTAGGAATGAGTGAGAGGAGGTTTTCTGTATAATAATAAGTCAGTTATTTATATATATAAATTAAGGCGTTCAACAACCTCATTAAAGTCTTGGATTTTAATCATAAATAAGTTAGTCAACTCACAAGCATATAATTATACTATAATATATATAGATCTTTTAGATTATTCATTATAAATAGTTCCTATACTCATAAATATTGTTAGATAATATTAAAGCTGCCATAGGAAAAAGAAGAACATCTCAAAGAAGAAAATTATTCATATAGATGATTACAATTAAACTTGAAGTAATAATAGATAAAAAGATGTAATAACAGAGGCTATTGACAGAATGATAAACGCTAAAATAATCATAAAATTCAAGATATCTATGTACTATTGAGAGAAATAAAGTCAATACTCACTAAATCTCCATTTTATAGAATCTTTTGTGAGTAACACAGTGACACGTTTATATTATATATACACTACTAGGTCTATTAATGTAAGCTATTCATATTATTCTTTTGATATAAAATACTTGAGTGAGTATTACTATTTTGAAAAAAAGTGCGTTGGACGGCTATGGGAAGGTATAGATAAAACTAATAAAATAATAAAAACTAAATATTTATAAATTTCATAAATATATACATGTAAGATGAACCATTATTTTTATATAAGTATAATATAATATATAATTATTTAGTAGTGAACGAGTAATATAGGTATATAATTGTCTTCAAATATATAATTTAATATATATTAATAATTTATATATAATAATATACCCAAAAAACGTGATAACACGCTCACTGGTCAGTAGGTAAATTTTCGAAATTTGGTTATTAGAGTAGTACTAATATCAAGTAGGTAAATAATTAAAATTTCAGTATGTTGAACCCTCATGTGTTACGATACCTCAGTATATTGAGTAGCAGTATATCGTTAGCTGATTACTCATTTGTTTTCAAATATGGATATCTAGTATCATTCTAGTGATATATGAGTAACTCACTAACGTGGTTTATGTGAAAATAAACTATAATATAAAAATAAATGGTAGATTTATATATACAAATAATAGGATCAAACTATTTGTGAATAGAGTTATATATATCACTCACATATTGGAAGAGAATTATGATAATATACTGTGATTATTATAGAAGTGACATTACACTACAATCACACAGCCGCTATACATGTTTTGTTTTACATTTTACTCGTTAGAGAAGGATACTGAATTCTAGAAGTGTAGACGCACACAGGAGTGTAAACGTTCACTATATAAGTATTTAACATGTGATACTTTACGACAGGGATTTGTTCGAAAAATTTCTAGCGGTTTAGTGAGATTTGTCTTTTTATACATCGGCTCAACAGTGAAATTTTTCCGAGGATTCAAATATATTGATTTCCTAAATCATTTCAACATGGAGAAGGAAACGAAAATGACCTTGAAAATTTTGAATTAGCTCGTCGTTTCCAGATATTGCCACATGAAATTTGGCGGTTGGTTTGGAATATTTCTGTGACGAATCATAATTGGTACTTTATTATTAGGAATAGAAGCACATAATAGTTATGATTAATGTAATATATTAAAAGAATTTATGTAAAGTAATGAAATACATATATTACCTTTTAATACACAATGTAAATATATAACCCTTCGGTATATGGTGAGGCATGGCAACGTTACAAATGTACAGACAGCAATTGGGAACCTACAGTTAGTTGGTCGTCTGTGCTAACATGTAAATATATATATATATATATATATATATATATATATATATATATTATATATATATATATATAATATATATATATATATATATATATATATTATAGTCTATATATATAATATATTATATATATACTAAATTGTTTCAATAATATATATATATACTATATTATATATATATACTATATATATATATAGTATATATATATTCTATATAATAATATTATAATATTATAATATTATTATATATAAGTATATATATTATAATATATATATATAGTATTCAGAATACGATTCATTTTAGTGGAATATCAATTTTGAGATTTAAAATAACGAGAATGCCACGGCATTGTAAAAATTCGGCGGACAGTTTCTGTTACGTGTGTGGTCTGGTTACTTTTTCTGACCAAAAACGTCGGATTACTCCAATCATAAAGGCTGCATATCGCGCATATTTCGGTATCCAGTTAGGAGACCAGGACAAGCACTGGGCTCCGCACATTGTCTGCAATACATGTGCTGTGCGCCTACGCGGATGGATGAACAAAACAATACATTCTATGCCTTTTGCCATTCCAATGATTTGGAGGGAGCCCTCAAATCATGTAAACGATTGCTATTTCTGCATGATACCTCCCGTCAGTCATGGCATGTCAAGAAAAAAAAAGGCGACTGTAAAGTACCCTAAAATCCCGTCAGCCATCCTACCAGTACCCCATGCAGACGGTTTGCCCATACCAATTCCTCCAGTACACTACAATCTGGAGTCAGACGTAGCTGAGGATTGTGGAAGTGAGGAACCACCTTGTCCTTCCTCATCAAATGATCCGGATTTTGTGATTGACACTCAAGAATCTTGTCAGCCAAAATTGTTTTGTCAAGCTGGATTAAATGATTTAATTCGAGACCTAGACCTACCTAAAGTCAAATCAGAGCTTTTGGCATCAAGGCTTCAAGAAAGGAATCTCCTACTACCTAATGTTAATGTATCCACATACAGGAATCGCCAACACGATCTGAATCAATACTTTCGAAATGAAAATTCTCTTGTTGCCTGTTGTGATGTGCCTGGTTTGATGAATGTTTTGCATTTAGAATACAAGCCAGAAGACTGGAGACTATTCATAGATTCTTCTAAGATAAGTTTAAAAGCTGTATTGCTACATAATGGCAATTCTCTTCCTTCAATTCCTATTGGACATTCTGTGCATATGAAAGAAACGTATGCAAATATGAAAGCACTTCTTATTGCAATTAAATACACCGACCATCGCTGGCACCTCTGTGGAGACTTGAAGGTCATTGCAATACTGTTGGGCATGCAATTGGGATACACCAAGTACTGCTGTTTCCTCTGTAACTGGGATAGTCGGGATAGGTCTTCTCATTACAAACGTAAGGTCTGGCCAGCTAGGGAAAATCTCTTGCCAGGTGAGAAAAATGTCCAGCATCCTCCTCTGGTAGACAGAAACAAAATTCTTTTGCCACCTTTACACATCAAACTTGGACTCATGAAAAACTTTGTGAAGGGAATGGACCAGGATGGAGAAGGTTTTCAGTACCTCAGAAAACAATTTCCAAAACTCAGTGATGCTAAAGTTAAAGAAGGCATCTTCGTTGGGCCGCAAATTCGTAAACTTCTTAAGGATGTTAACTTTGAGCTAGTTCTTGCTGGCCATGAGAAAGCAGCATGGAAAGCATTTAAAGATGTTGTTCATGGCTTCCTAGGAAATCGTAGGGTTGATAACTACGTTGATATTGTGGATACACTTCTAGAAACGTATCGTCAATTAGGGTGCAACATGTCACTCAAGATCCATTTCCTACATTCTCACCTGGACTTCTTCCCTGACAATTGTGGCGCCGTGAGCGACGAACATGGTGAGCGATTTCATCAAGATATATCTAGAATGGAAAGAAGGTATCAAGGTAAATGGAACGCCTCCATGCTTGCGGACTATTGCTGGACAGTGACAAGAGACGCCCCAGAAACCATTCACAAGCGAGTAGCAAAGAGATGTCATTCAAGAGATTAAACATTAAAATGTGAGGTTACTGATTATAATGACATGAAAAGTTAAACATTACACATAGGCAAAATATAATAATTAATGTCACATAAAATTTATTTACATTTTTGGTAGTTGTGTACTTATTTTATGATATTAAAGAGCTTCAATTGATATCTTTTCGATAGTTAACATGTAAGTTCTATGTTATTATTTAATATGTAAATATCTTCAAAACCAGAGCTAATACATAAAAATTATTATCAAATTTGTGTTTCTCGACCAAAAATTAGTAAAGTTTTTCTATTTTGAGCTAGGAAAATTTTTCAAAGTACAAATATGTTGACCA